>CM029604.1:7149785-7268489 GCA_017311375.1 Mytilus coruscus | reverse complement strand
ATAATTTAATTTTTAATGAAATCAAACAAAGTTTCATTTTGGACCTTAAGGACCTCAATGTGGATAAATTTAAAACAAGGCCCAAAATCCAAAAATCTAAATACACAGTTAGATTCAGGATATCAAAGAACCCCATATATTCAATTTTGTTGAAATCAAACAAAGAGTGATTTTGGACTCTGATTTGTACCAACTTAATATTAGGCCAATAATCAAAAATCTAAATACATGTTTAGATTCAGCATATATCAAAGAACCCCAAGAGTTCAATTTTTATTAGAATCAAAATAAGTTTAATTTTGGACCCTATTAAAATAGAAAATGACATAATACATGTAATAATCATGGCTAAAATAAACAAAAAGCTTCATCAGCAACATTTTATATTGGCAAATTTCCAATGAAGTTTATTAAACTAAAGTTATTGGCAAATTTCAATGGAATTTATTAATAATAAAGTTTTTGGCAAATTTCCAATATACATAATTTAAAAGCAGTTTAGGTGAGATAAACAAAAAGCTTCATCAGCAACATTTTATATTGGCAAATTTCCAATGAAGTTCATTAAACTAAAGTTATTGGCAAATTTCAATGGAATTTATTAATAATAAAGTTTTGGCAAATTTCAATGGAATTTATTAATAATAAAGTTTTGGCAAATTTCAATATACATAATTTAAAAGCAGTTTAGGTGAGATAAACAAAAAGCTTCATCAGCAACATTTTATATTGGCAAATTTCCAATGAAGTTCATTAAACTAAAGTTATTGGCAAATTTCCAATGGAATTTATTAATAATAAAGTTTTTAGCAAATTTCCAATATACATAATTTAAAAGCAGTTTAGGTGAGATATTCAAATGAGTTTCAATTACCATGCAACCTTACACTGCCTTTTAAATTATGTTTTGTACTTAAGTAATTGTCCATTAACCTGGAAACCCTTTCCCCCCTTTTTTGCACCTTATTCCTTAATGGTTTGAGCCATAACTCCCAAAGACAATTCTTACCATCCCTTTGTGGTATTCCAATATCCAAATCTAAATACATGGTTAGATTCAGCATATCAAAGAACCCCAAGAATTCAATTTTTGATGAAATCAAATAAAGTTCAATTTTGGACCCTTTAAACCTCAATGTGGATCAATTTGATAACCGGGCCCAAATATCAAAAATCTAAATACATGGTTAGATTCAGCATATCGAAGAACCCCATATATTCAATTTTTGTTGAAATCAAACAAAGTTTAATTTTGGACCCCGATTTGGACCAACTTGAAAACTGGGCCCATAATCAAAAAAACTAAGTACGTGTTTAGATTCAGCAATCAAAGAACCCCAAGAATTCAATTTTTGTTAAAATCAAACTAAGTTTAATTTTGGACCCTTTGGACCTTAATGTAGACCAATTTGAAAATGGGACCAAAAATTAAGAATCTAAATACACGGTTAGATTCAGCATATCAAAGAACCCCAATAGTTCAATTTTTGATGAAATCAAACAAAGTTTAATTTTGGACCCTTTTGGCCCCTAATTCCTAAACTGTTGGGACCAAAACTCCCAAAATCAATCCCAACCTTCCTTTTGTGGTCATAAACCTTGTGTTTAAATTTCATAGATTTCTATTTACTTATACTAAAGTTATTGTGCAAAACCAAGAAAATGCTTATTTGGGCCCTTTTTAGCCCCTAATTCCTAAACTGTTGGGACCAAAACTCCCAAAATCAATCCCAGCCTTTCTTTTGTGGTCATAAACCTTGTGTTAAAATTTCATAGATTTCTATTTACTTATACTAGAGTTATTGTGCGAAAACCAAGAAAAATGCTTATTGGGCCCTTTTTTGGCACCTAATTCTTAAACTGTAGGGACCAAAACTCCCAAAATCAATCCCAACCTTCCTTTTGTGGTCATAAACCTTGTGTTTAAATTTCATAGATTTCTATTACCTTTTACTAAAGTTATAGTGCGAAAACCAAATGTCGTCGGACGACGACGCCAACGTCATACCAATATATGACCGCAAAAATTTTGCGGTTGTATAAAAGTGTCAACATATACATTCAAAACATACTATGATTGCAATTTATATACAACAAAATCTTCTCTCACAAGGGCACAATGGTTTATATTTTAATTGTAGTAAAAATATCTTGGTACATGGTACAGAAAATTCTGTGCTTATTTTTTCGTAACTTTTGTTCTCTATAATCTCGACCCAAACAGGCATAGACATGATAGACAGAAACAATTAATTATCAAAATAAATTGTAAAAGCACAATTTTAGGCTCTTTTGTCAGAAATGATAGGGCAAGCCATCAAACTCCAAAACATCACCTTATTTCCTACTACATGCATATGTGTACTAAGAGGCTTTAACTCACTTTACACAATTCGCAAGGACAGGGAAACAAGAAATAAATTACCAATTTGTATAATTAAAACATGGACGGACAGGACTTCCCCTAAAGTGTCAATGTGATATTAAGAATACTGTTGATCAACCTTTTTTCATATTACTGGTACTCCTACAGGTTACTGATGGGTACTAAGCTGAGAAGAATACCAATTTTTCAAGTCTATTATTGTTAAGTTTGACTGACAGGAGGATGAACAAATGGAAATAGAGAGTAAACAGTTATGAGAGAGCAAGCCCAAAAAAATATCTTTTGAGCAAAAAACTGTTATCCTCCAAAGGTAACTGTAAATCTGAAAGTTTAGTAACCTTTTTTATCATGTAAATAGAATGCAAGATCATCATGATCATGAAGATTGCAATTGGATAATTTTGGAAAATAAAACATCTGAACTTTTCGTCGTGTTTGTATCTCAAATGTTTTTAGTCCATTGTACAACAAATGCAATAATAAAGCAGACCAAATTTTCTGAAAAGCTCATCACTAAATATTCTATGTTAATGTTTCATGACAAAATGATATAAATATAAGTCTTCATGGTTGTGGTTGGGTGATGTCATTTCAACCCACAGACTATTTGTTTTCACAGCTTGAAACAACAGAGGTTCTTACAACTGCTTCTAACAGACTATGAAATTTTTCGTCATAAAACTTCAATGAATTCAAAATATGTGGAGCACCTATGTTGACAATGGAAATGTTTTTAAAAATGTAATTCCCTGTAAGATTATATGTATCACTTTGTTTTGTCGCATTAATAACCACTACATGGAGCATGACTTCATCTATGATGTTTTTAAAGACTGATAATGCTCTGCTCATTGTAATTCCAGTGTGCGAGGATCCTGTTGCAACCCGTACCAAAAATAGCGTCCCTCTATTTTTAGATTTCTTTGATGGTGGACTGCTACTTGATTTGTCACTACTACCAGAATCAAACATAGTAGGCTGAGTGTATAGAAAATAATCAAAGCCCATGAAATTTGTAACATGAGGATAAATAATGAATGACTGATCATTACACTTTTCTATTTCTCTTTTCACATAAACGGTAGCTTTGCACACATTTGCTAAATGACCTTTATATTTCTCCTGTATTATTGCATCTTTTACAATTTCATTTTTTGGTCTTAAGCAATATAACTTTCTGGGCTTCATTACTCCGTCACATTGTATATACTCATTTGTATCGGATGCTTCTAGACTACAAGTATCAAAAAATTTATGTTTATCGGGGATAATAACACAATTGTTTTCCACTTGACAATTTACAAGACCATCCTTGAACATTTTCCTCAAACTACCATTTTGTAGACTAAAATCCAAAATTCTATTAGCATCTTCACAATTTAATACCTCTTCTAACTTCAAAGGCAGCTTTTCTATCCAATGTTGACCAAGAAAGGGCACTAAATGGCTGATAGTTACGTATCGATCCCCTTCTTCCAGCTCGAGCTCGTAAAATCTGCAATTATCCTCCAAATCCTGCCTGGTTACTTCAAGAATTCTAATGTCAAATATATTAATAGCTACCTTAAAATTAGCAACCTGAGAAAGTGTACAAATTATGTTTTTACCCTGCCCAACTAGGCAGTCCAAAAGTAGTTTAGTATCAAGTAAAAATGTTTCACAATAACTGCTTTTCAATTCATCTTTAAACATTGCAATCTCTTCTCTTAATTTAATTTCAGCACAGTAAGAAATTTCGTGAATTTTTTTACCAAATATGAACATTTCATCGAATGCATCGTGTAATAATCTTGGTGTAACTATGAATTTATCCTTCAACTCATAATATACCTTATCACCTAATTTAAGTAAAGAACTAACTAATTCATGTCGCCCTGGGAAATCTGTACTTTTTACTGACAACAATCCGTTCCAAATCTTTTCAAAGTCATTTAGATCTAGTTGAAAGTCCTTGTTGAAGTCAAGGTTAGTTGTATAAACACATGCACTGAATCCAGATTCTATTAAAACTATTTTTGCGAAAGACGTGAGTTCTTCAATTTTTTCGACTAACTTCCCGTTAAATAAAGTCACATGATCAATGACCAAACAATCGCCATTGTTTACACAAGCAATATATTGAGAGAACTTTTTCAAATTTTGTCCTTCTTTTCAATTATGCTCAAGTCAACATAATGAATGCCTCCATCTCCATTTTTTCTACAACTAAGAACATAATACATCACAGATGAAGATTTTCCGATGCCTTGAATTCCTAAGATTCTTTCTTTTTGAAGACCACCTTTTCTTACTGCTTTTATAACTTCCAAAAAATGATTATGGAATTTGGTTTTGATGAAACATTTATCTTGGAAATTCCTTGCAAATGTTTTAAATGTCAGAAAATGTTCATCTGTCTCTGCAACTTTCAGAATCTCTTCCTCAAATCTGTCCTTTATGTCTGGTTCCTAAAAATAGAGAAAAAAAAATGCTCTGAAAATTATTCATCAGTGAAACTCTATGGTTGTTAAATGGTATGAAGCAAATTTTTCAGGAAGAGAACATGCTAATTTGATATTAATTTACCCTGCTTTGTGCTAGACCTAAACATGCTGAGCCTTATTGGTAACATGTTATTTACTAACAATATTGTAACAATCCTCATGAAAATATGTCACCCTACCAAAACACATAATTTTGACACTGAGCCAACCAGTCTTTGCTTTAACTACTAAATTTTGCATGCATAGCACAGAAATAACAAAAACAAGTTTTAAAGTCATTGGAAGTTTGAGATTGCATGGGATCAAACAACAGCCTACCTTAGTCAACATAGTCTAGATGAGCCTTTTACTGTGAGACCACAAATGTGGTTTATATATCATGTTTATCACGTTTTCAATGTTTAGCTCATAATCAGGAGGAAGAAAATATGGATTCATCAATTCATCATATTCATCATGGTTTTGATGAGTCACACTAAGTCTTTAGTTCTGCTTGGATCGGGTTAAAACATGGCAGTTTTTTTTACAAGTTTTGTTGATATAGTATTTGATTTTGTCATTTTTTTTGGACTCCCCACTTTTTGAATTTGCCTTGGAGTTCAGCATTTTTTTTCAATCTGTCTATGGTGGAATATTTCATGGATTTAGCCAATCATACTCTTTTTAAAATCTTCTGTGTTGATTATATTGTTTTTTTGTACAAATTTAGGTAAAGTCAAATGCCTGCATTTTACAGTTACTGGTGATATTTTTTTAAGGGTTTTTCATGTATTTGTATAGTTTGGACCATCAAAAGATGAAAAAACTGAACTTTATTTGACAAAACATTTTATTTCTTATGCATTAGCAGTTTCACTGTCTTTTTTTCTTCTTCAGATGCTAGGTAATCATCTGTATTAAAATATCAGAAAAATATATATAATTGTAATACATCCTATCATTCCCTAAAATTCTGAGTGACCTAATTTTGTTTTTATTAAATTTTACTTCATTTTAGTCACCAAGGCTTGGGCTCAGTCATGTCAGTGAGACTAATGCTCCTAAAAATAAACCAAAGTGCTTGTAAGCACTGACTGGTGAAGATTGCTTTAATTTATCAGTGGAAAGTAAAAATGGAAGATTTTGATATCAAGTCAGTACCATAGGGTTTTGATTGCATTTCATGCAATCTTTACCCAAAAATCACAGCATATTGTAAGGGGTCAAATCCTTTTATTTCTAGTTAAAAATAGAGCATGTTTGAGGTCTTATCAATGCACAAAAAATTTCACAACAAAGTAATATGCTTAATTATACTTTCTAAATTTTAACTATAGATCTCAGTTTCTGACATTTTCTGATATGTATACACATGTATTTTTAACCCCTGTTTATTCTAATTCACAATAGTTCTGTAATCATGGTAATATACATGATATATGATAACATCTCACTGTTCATCAGTAAAGTGATGTAGGCAAAGCTACTGTACTGTAATATAAACTGTTGCCACAAGATGGCCACCTCAACTTCCTTCAGACTTACCATGTTTTAGTTAGCTGTGTTTAAGCTTCCAGTTCATATCATTTCACTACAAAAGAAAAAAAATACAGATACATAATACATAATACATGTTACATACTTCATGTAGTGTGGATGGTTATTCAAACTCAAATCCAAATATTTTATTGGATAAAGCACATATGATAAATTGTGTAATCCAAGTGTATAACATACATGACACATGCAACATCACAAATAATGTAAATTAAATAATGCACAACAAGAGAAAATTAACGACAATGAATGATAAGCTATATATCATGTATATATATATGACTTAAATAGATATAAGAAGATGTGGTATGAGTGCCAATGAGACAACTCTCCATCCAAGTCAAAATTTATAAAAGTAAACCATTATAGGTCAAAGTATGGTCTTCAACATGGAGCCTTGGCTCACACCGAACAGTAAGCTATGAAGGGCCCCAAAAATTACTAGTGTAAAACCATTCAAACGGGAAAACCAACGGTCTAGTAGCTAATCTATATAAAAAACAAGAAACAAGAAACACTTATGAACCACATCAACAAACGACAACTACTGAACATCAGATTCCTGACTTAGGACTGGTGCAAACAAATGCAGCGGGTTTAAACGTTTTAATGATACCAAACCTTCACCCTTTTTCTGAAACAATAGTGTAAAGTCTATCTAACTCTAGAGTTATTATTTGTTAGATACTAATTTCCATGAATTTTTTGGTACACATAAACCATAAAATTACATGTTCAACAAATGACAAATTTTCTATAGGTTTGTATGCAGATCCTGGTAAAACCACAGACTAAAATATCAACAAAAATATAAGTTAAATTCCTTAATCCACAAAAATTGGTACCCATGAAAATAAATGAATCCGCAGTTCTTTATTTAATGATTCTATTCGGTATTCCACTTCATTGTGTATTCTTTACAGTCATATGTACATGTGGATTTTTTTTTTAGCATGCATTGGAATAGTAGATCATTGTAGATACAGTTGTTAAAACTTATTATTTGTTTTTAGAAAGTCATTTGTGTACACCTTATTCAGGCTGTAGGTAAAAAGTATGTGAAAATATTGTAAACCTACACAATATGTGATATGTAGTGAAATGGTAGTAGATCATCCCAAATTTAGAAGAAAAAAAAAAGCATTCATTCTGGAACAAAAAAATAATATTTATTTCCCCAAAAATAAAGACCCAATACTGACATCCCGAATAATAGGTCTTTCCGTCCCCTTCTAATATTGTCAGTGGGAAAAGTTACCACTCTATTGGTCTTGAGCAGATCTACTTGATTTAATTTTTTATTATTCAGAGTTGGGGGATAATTTTACACATAGATGGCGGAGAGTTTTATTATGTTAATTATTAGCCGTGAACCAGTGACATATTGTGTTTTATCAATTCAACAGGAGAGTGGAACTTTTTTTTATCTTAAGGTTCATGTGGACCCTTTGGCTAAAATGGCTGCATTTCCACCTCAAAATTTACTCTGAGCATGTGCTGAGTACAGACAAACCTGTGTATCTTGAAAAGTTTTAAGGCATAGCATGCCCTAGATAGATAAAATTCACATATATCTTATGTTTTAGAAAATTAAAAACTTAACAGGATTTTGCAGTGCACTTTTTTTCATTCCTCCAGTAGGTGCCAAAATAAACTAAGCCAAAGTGTGGTATACAATATGTAGGACAAACAGGACGGGAGTTTTTTAAACGAACACAGGAACATCTATACCGCTCCGAAAACCTAAGAAATTCAAAAGTATAATTTATCAACATTAAGATAAACACAACCACAATATTAAATTTATTAGATTTCAACCGCTCAAACGGTCCAGAAACAACAAGGGCAATCGTGATAAACAATTTGAAGATTCCCGTAGTTATCGAACTGTCTTGGATTAAACGACTTCAAACAGCTTATCCCTGGGTCTAAATGACAATATACTTGGACAAGGGAACATATCTACTACTTCTTCTATTGACATCATGGATATTATTGATAAAAGACAACGAAATAATAGGTCTCATGGCAAACGATCAATCGAAATCAACGAGTTAAACATCGATAAATTATACACTTGGTAATCTTCTATCTATATTTAAAACAATGGTAGGCATCAATTATTATTTAAACTGGGTCAAATACCCATTAGTAAATTACACGATATTTTCAAAGAGTGTGACACCATCTCTTTCTTTAGCCCACTGTATATATGAATATTCGCAGATAATTACAGCTTTTGCCACCATAGGCTGTTCCAGCATCGACAAACCTGAAGATCATAAACGCATTTTCTGAAAATTAAATATATTAGCAGAGGTATTGATTTTATCAACTTATCTAGTATATTTAATGACTCTACCGCTCAAAACTTTATACCTCCCTATTTTGATAACATAGAACCACCTATAATTTCATACACATACAAAAACCCAGCAGAAGTCTAATTTTTAATTATACGTCGGTAACATCAGACGGAATGTAGATAATAATACTCCTTAACTTGAAACTGTGAATCATCGAAGTTTAGATATGTTCCCTATGGCCATGTTATTACAGGGGACCGCAATATCGTCCAGGACAGAGAGGTTAAAACTTTTGAAAAAGGACCAAAATATCGTCCTCCAACTAAAATAGATTGGAAAGAGTGTTGTCAAGTCACCAAAGATGCTCTTTCCTCGTTTTGTAAAAAGTGGTGTAAACGGAAAAATCTGATAAAAATCTCTTGATTCTTATTTAAATAAATGTATGAATGTGGTAGGTAAGAGAATATCACATTTTCAAATAATTTAGAAGTAAATAATAGAGTACATAATACACCTATTTCCAGAATAAGAAATAAACTTCAAGAACTTTCAAAGCGGTTTGTGTTTGTACCGCCGACAAAGCAGCCAACAATGTGGTGGTGGTATGTCAGAATACTACACGGACGTTCTTAAGAATGAAATTTTAAATTCATCTACATTCAAGTCCATCCGCTCCACAGAGAGTCATATAGTAAACAAACATATCACAACCACATCAAAGCTTAAGGCTTCTTCTGAACATTTGAAGGTCCCTACTAGGTATTGGCTACCTAAACTACACAAAAATCATTTAAATATCGTTTCATCTCGGCCTCTAGTAAGTGTTCTACAACTAACCTTTCAGTTCTTTTAACAAGTTCATTAACTACTATTAAAGAGCTTATCATAAACTATTGTAATAAAATATATGAACATAGTGGTATAAACTATTTTGAGTGTAAAAATTCTTTGGATGTTTTAGATAAATTACATGCTTTTGATGGTCCTTTGATTCTGTTGACAGTTTTGATTTTTCTACTCTTTACACTACACTCCCACACTATCTTATCAAACAAAAGTTTTTCTATTTAATTAAATGGTCGTTTGGTAAAGCTGAATGCAAATATATTTGCTGCAACTCATTTAAAGCCTTCTTCTCTAATGAGAAAGGTAAATATGCTAGATATACTTACTGGAGGTGTGATGAGATGATTGAAGCTGTTAATTTTCTCCTTGATAATATTTATGTACGCTTCGCAACAAAGTTTATCGACAGGTTGTAGAGTATCCCTATGGGCACTAATTGTGCCCCTTTAATAGCAGACTTGTTTTTGTACTGTTACGAGTCACAGTTTATGACTTAACTCAGTAAAGACTCGTCGAAATTGCATTTAATTGATAAATTCAACAACACTTACCGTTATCTTGATGATATTTTTTCGTTAAATAATCAAGAATTTTCTAAATATACTGCTGAAATTTACCCCAAGGAACTTACTTTAAATAAATAAAATTTAAACGGTAATAACTGTCCTTTCCTAGATTTAGATATTTCGGTTTTAAACGGGAAACTCCACACTAAAATTTACAACAAAAGGGAAGATTTTTCGTTCCCTATTGTTAATTTTCCATTTTTAGATGGTGATGTTCCTTTGGCACCATCTTACGGTGTTTATATTTCACAGCTCGTTCGCTATTCCCGTGTCTGTTGTGACGTTTTTGATTTTAACGAACGTAATCTATGTATTACTGGTAAATTATTAAACCAGGGATATCGTTACCATAAACAGTCAGAGCTCTGACATAAACAAGTCAGAATAAACTGACTTCTTCCAGTCAGAAAGTGTTTTGAAATTCTGACCTGTACGCCAGTTTTGTTTTCGTAGTTTTCCATCGAATCCGTCAAACCAGAAGTTATTTTGAAATTGCCGCCGATCTATTTCAAATGCGATCACGTGGTTTTTTGCGAGAGTTCACGTGATTGAATGTTGTTGTTTTGGAAGTGTCACGAAAGAGAAGTCATTGAGTACTTTATTGATTATTTACGTTTTTTAGTGAAAATCTCGGTCATTGTGGGCATTTTCAGAAGGGTAATACATATACCCTCCGTATTTTTATGGCGATTTTTATATTTTTTGCGAATAAAGGAGTTTCATGCCAGTGATGTTTTTGCTGTTTCATGAAGGCGCGTGACCTGTAAATACGGGCGCATGGTCTGTGAGATGACCTGGTGTTTGCCAATTCTGACTTGTTCACGCCAGAAAATGTTGTTATTGTAATGAATTGTTATTTTCGGAGATAACTCGTGTTGTCTTAAACAGGATTAACCTTATTTTCCTATTCGAAAAGTAAACTATTACTTCGAGCAAACGTTCTGACCATCATTACGTAATTTCAGACAGACATTACGTAGTATTTCTATTTTTAAACTAAATCATGAATTGATTTTTTAACTGTTCTGAGTTGACTTAAATCTTTGTTTTTTTTCGCTTTCTTTTGTAGCAACTATTTGATTTTCTTTTGGGGTGTAAAGGGAGGGGGGTATGTTTTTTTTGGATTTTTTTTTATTCATTTTTGAGAAAAATATTTTGTTTTTGTTTTAAAGCCTGAGAAAGAAAAAATGTTTCACCTTCAATTGCCACTATATTTTTTTGTTTAAATGCTAAAGTTGACAGAAAACATTGTTTTTGACTTTGAAATTTATACATCTATAATTCTAATCTGTAATTTATAACCGACCATAGATGCTTAGCCACATGAAGCATTCAGCTCTTATTTGTAATACATGTAGCGTGTAATACAGTTATAGTCTTTGTTTCTTCAGAATTTAGAATAAAATTTGAAGTCAACATTCTGACCTCAAAAGTCAGAATTTTTGACTTATTAAGGTCAGAAAACTCAGAATGTTTTAAACAAATGATTTCTTTATTGTTTTTAAAGTATTTTAGAATATGAATGCACTTGTTGTGTTAGTAACTTTAGAATGTACTCTCTGACCGTGGGGGTTGTCTGGATTATTTTGGATTTTTTTTATTCAGTTTTGGAGAAAACAATATTTGGTTTTGTTTTTGACCCTGAGAAAAAAGTTTGTTTCACCATCGAACTGTCAATATACATGTTCATGTAATCATTTAATGTTATGATAAAATTGAAAGAAAAAAATGTTTTCGACTTTGAAATTTATACATCTATGATTCTTAACTGAAATTAATAATGGACAATCACCACAGATGCTTAGCCCCATGAAGCATTACCTCTGGTGGCAGATCCAGGTGCCCCCTTTATAAAAAGTTCTGTATCTGTCACTGATCTTTATTTGAAATACAGATAGTCTTTGTTTCTTCGAATTTAGAAGAAAATTAGTAGTCAATATTCTGACCGTAAAAGTCAGAATTTACTGACCTTAAAGTCAGAATTTTCTGACTTATTAAGGTCAGAAAACTCAGGATTTATGAAACGAAACTGAATTCTTTATTGTTTAAAGTATTTTGATTTTCTTGGGGGTTATGGATTTTTTTGATTTTTTATTCAGTTATTGGAGAAAAAAATAATTTGTTTTCAACCCTGTAAAAAGAAATAATTGTTTCACCCTCAACTGCCACTATATCTTTTTTTTTGTATAAATGCTAAAGTTGAAAGAAAACAATGTTTTTGACTTTGAAATTTATACATCTATAATTCTAATCTGTAATTTATAACCGACCATAGATGCTTAACCTCATGAAGCATTCAGCTCTTATCATGCTTATTTGAAATACATGTAATACAGATATAGTCTTTGTTTCTTCAGAATTTAGAATAAAATTTGAAGTCAATATTCTGACCTTAAAAAGTCAGAATTTTCTGACTTATTAAGGTCACAAAAACTCAGGATTTATGAAACGAAACTGAATTCTTTATTGTTTAAAGTATTTTTGATTTTCTTGGGGGGGGGTTATGGATTTTTTTAAATTTTTTTTTATTCAGTTTTTGGAGAAAAAAATAATTTGTTTTTCAACCCTGAGAAAGAAAAAATTGTTTCACCCTCAACTGCCACTACATTTTTTTTTTCTATAAATGCTAAAGTAGAAAGAAAACAATGTTTTGACTTTGAAATTTATACATCTATAATCATGATAATTCTAATCTGTAATTTATAACCCACCATAGATGCTTAACCTCTTGAAGCATTCAGCTCTTATTTGAAATACATGTAATACAGATATAGTCTTTGTTTCTTCAGAATTTAGAATAAAATTTGAAGTCAATATTCTGACCTCAAAAGTCAGAATTTTTGACTTATTAAGGTCAGAAAACTCAGAATGTTTTAAACAAACATGATTTCTTTATTGTTTAAAGTATTTTTAGAATATGAATGCACTTGTTGTGTTAGTAACTTTAGAATGTGCTCCTCTGACCGGGGGGGGGGGTCTATGGATTTAAAAAAGAAAATTTTTTATTCAGTTTTTGGAGAAAAAAATAATTTGTTTTGTTTTTGACCCTGAGAAAAAAGTTTGTTTCACCCGCAACTGTCAATGTACATGTACATGTAATAATTTAATGTTATATATGCTAAAATTGAAAGAAAAGAAATGCTTTCGACTTTGAAATTTATACATCTATGATTTTAAACTGAAATTAATAATCGACAATCATCACAGATGCTTAGCCCCATGAAGCATTACCTCTGGTGGCAGATCCAGGTGCCCCCTCCTTTATAAAAAGTTCTGTATCTGCCACTGATCTTTTATTTGAAATACAGATAGTCTTTGTTTCTTTGGAATTTAGAAGAAAATTAGTAGTCAATATTCTGACCTTAAAGTCAGAATTTTCTGACTTATTAAGGTCAGAAAACTCAGGATTTATGAAACGAAACTGAATTCTTTATTGTGTAAAGTATTTTGATTTTCTTGGGGAGGGGGGTTATGGATTTTTTTTTTTATTCAGGTTTTGGAGAAAAAAATAATTTGTTTTTCAACCCTGAGAAAGAAAAAATTGTTTCACCCTCAACTACCACTACATTTTTTTTTTTTGTATAAATGCTAAAGTAGAAAGAAAAACAATGTTTTTGACTTTGAAATTTATACATCTATAATCATGATAATTCTAATCTGTAATTTATAACCGACCATAGATGCTTAACCTCTTGAAGCATTCAGCTCTTATTTGAAATACATGTAATACAGATATAGTCTTTGTTTCTTCAGAATTTAGAATAAAATTTGAAGTCAATATTCTGACCTCAAAAAGTCAGAATTTTTTGACTTATTAAGGTCAGAAAAACTCAGAATGTTTTAAACAAACATGATTTCTTTATTGTTTAAAGTATTTTTAGAATATGAATGCACTTGTTGTGTTAGTAACTTTAGAATGTGCTCCTTTGACCGGGGGTCTATGGATTTAAAAAATTTTTTTATTCAGTTTTGGAGAAAAAATAATTTGTTTTGTTTTGACCCTGAGAAAAAGTTTGTTTCACCAAGAACTGTCAATGTACATGTACATGTAATTATTTAATGTTATGCTAAAATTGAAAGAAAAGAAATGCTTTCGACTTTGAAATTTATACATCTATGATTCTAAACTGAAATTAATAATGGACAATCACCACAGATGCTTAGCCCCATGAAGCATTACCTCTGGTGGCAGATCCAGGTGCCCCCTCCTTTATAAAAAGTTCTGTATCTGCCACTGATCTTTTATTTGAAATACAGATAGTCTTTGTTTCTTTGGAATTTAGAAGAAAATTAGTAGTCAATATTCTGACCTTAAAAAGTCAGTATTTTCTGACTTATTAAGGTCAGAAAAACTCAGGATTTATGAAACGAAACTGAATTCTTTATAGTTTAAAGTATTTTTGATTTTCTTGGGGGGGTGGGTTATGGATTTTTTTTTTATTCAGGTTTTGGAGAAAAAAATAATTTGTTTTTCAACCCTGAGAAAGAAAAAATTGCTTCACCCTCAACTGCCACTATATTTTTTTTTGTATAAATGCTAAAGTTGAAAGAAAACCAATGTTTTTGACTTTGAAATTTATACATCTATAATCATGATAATTCTAATCTGTAATTTATAACCGACCATAGATGCTTAACCTCTTGAAACATTCAGCTCTTATTTGAAATACATGTAATACAGATATAGTCTTTGTTTCTTCAGAATTTAGAATAAAATTTGCAGTCAATATTCTGACCTCAAAAAGTCAGAATTTTTTGACTTATTAAGGTCAGAAAAACTCAGAATGTTTTAAACAAACGTGATTTCTTTATTGTTTAAAGTATTTTTGATTTTCTTTGGGGGTTATGGATTTTTAGATTTTTTTATTCAGTTTTGGAGAAAAAATAATTTGTTTTCAACCCTGAGAAAGAAAAAATTGTTTCACCCTCAACTGCCACTATATTTTCTTTTGTATAAATGCTAAAGTTGAAAGAAAACATTGTTTTTGACTTTGAAATTTGTACATCTGTAATTCTAATCTGTAATTTATAACCGACCATAGATGCTTAGCCTCATGAAGCATTCAGCTCTTATTTGTAATACATGTACAGTGTAATACAGATATAGTCTTTGTTTCTTCAAAATTTAGAATAAAATTTGAAGTCAATATTCTGACCTCAAAAAGTCAGAATTTTTTACTTATTAAGGTCAGAAAACTTAGAATAATTTAAACAAATGATTTCTTTGTTGTTTAAAGTATTTTAGAATATGAATGCACTTGTTATGTTCGTAACTTTAGAATGTACCTCTGACCGTGGGGTGGGGTGGGGTGGGGTTGTCTATGGATTTTAAAATTTTTTTTATTCAGTTTTGGAGAAAAAATATTTTGTTTTGTTTTTGACCCTGAGAAAAAAGTTTGTTTCACCCGCACTGTCAATATACATTTGTACATGTACATGTAATCATTTAATGTTATGCTAAAATTGAAAGAAAAAAGATGTTTTTGACTTTGAAATTTATACATCTATGATTCTAAACTGAAATTAATAATGGACAATCACCACAGATGCTTAGCCCCATGAAGCATTACCTCTGGTGGCAGATCCAGGTGCCCCTCCTTTATAAAAAGTTCTGTATCTGCCACTGATCTTTTATTTGAAATACAGATAGTCTTTGTTTCTTCAGAATTTAGAAGAAAATTAGTAGTCAATATTCTGACCTTAAAAGTCAGAATTTACTGACCTTAAAAAGTCTCAGGAGCCAAAATTTCCTGTATTTAACTTTATTCTTAATCTGATTTTGTGTTTATATGACTGTTAGAATGTTATTTACATAAAATCATATGGTAGTGCACTACTTTTTGGGTGTGCTGCTCATTTGAAGTACCCAATTTTGCTGATTTTCTATTTTTCCTCATATTTTACATATTTTTAGGCTTATATCACAAAAAAAATCATAGTTCTACTGTTTAACTTTTTCATACTTTCATGTAAGTTGAGGTTGACCAATTAGAATAAATTTAACTTAAAAAAACCAATAGGTTTGTGTTAATCATGTTAATATAAGAAAGCTTAATCAAATTTTATTGTTTTTCATTAAATTGTACATGTAGTCAATTTATTAAATTTGTTTTTCTCATTTTAAAAAATATAATAAAATATCAAAAATAAATTAACTACATGTACATGACATATTTGTTTTCCTTTGAAATTTATACATCTATAAATCTAATCTGAAATTAATAACAGACCACAGATGCTTAGCTACATGAAGCATTTACCTCTTACAATGTATTTGAAATACAGATAGTCTTTGTTTCTTAAGAATTTAAAAGAAAATTGGAAGTCAATATTCTGACCTAAAAGAGTCAAAATGTTCTGACTTATTAAGGTCAGAAAAACTCAGAATTTTTTAAACACCTTTCCCAATGTCTCAAGACAATTGTCCATTGTTTAACCTATGGTGGTTCAAATTATGAATCAAATTTCAGTCCCCTGATGCTTATTCATTTTTCCCTCTTGAAATATAAACAGTCTTTGTTAATCATGTTAATCATTGCTAATTTAGAAGTTAGAAGGACAATATAAGAGGTAAGACATTAACAAAGATAAAGAGATCTGAATTTCTGACTTATATTTTTTCACCTTAACCTGATAAATACATGCTTTAAATTAGAATAGTAAACCTGATATTTTTGTGTTAATTAACAAATTATAATATTTAATTTTAATTTGACATTGATTGATGGGTAAACATAATAAAAACTTGAAAGAGAACTTAGTGATACTTACTTCAGTCAAATATTTCATAAAACACAAAACATTTTACAGGATAAGAAATACTGGAATTTTGTTAAAGTTGATAAACATTGATAAAGTTATTTGTAAGCAATTAAGAACATGCAACCTGAAATCTGCTTATATTACTTTTTTTTTCTTCTAAAGAATATAATTTTTTTTCTTATTTGTTTCCTTAGAGGTCACATGACACTGCCTAACTTAAAAGTTACAATAAGTTCAGAAGTTTTTGGCTGACTCTTTCAAGTCAGAACATAATGTGACTTGTTTGAGTCAGTTTGCATTTTGTTGTTGATTATTTTAGAAGTACAAACAAATGTATTGAGAAATAATTGAGTCAAATAGTTACTAAAATATATTTTTTACAACCATAATTTCCATGTGTTAACTTATTGGAAAAGAAAAGTCATGAAAATACAGAAATAGAATAAACTTTAAGATAATTTGAATAAAATATTTGAAAACAAAATATATGTTAGAATAAAAAATTTGTACCAAATATATTTTTGTTTTGTTTATAGTCCTCACTATGGTGACTTTTTTAATGGGACCTTATTTCCTGACTTTCCCATACATTCTTTAAGACTGACTTAAAAGTTGCAATATGTTTAATCTAAGTTTTTGACTGACTCTTTGAAGTCAGAACATAATGTGAATGAAATGGTCATTAAAATATTTTTAACAATTAACAGTTCCTTGTTTAAATTTATAAGAACATCATCATGGTCATGAATTATGAAAAAATAAGATAATAATTTGATGAAATCTTTGAAAACAAAAATTTCACATTTATATATTGAATTATACTAGATAAACATTTTTACAGTCATTATTATTTGTGATTGTGACTTTTAAGGGACCGATTTACTTTGTCTTTTATCTGATTTTCCAATACATTCTTAATATTCATATGAAAATGCTACACTTAAAATTGAGTGTTTCATAAGTTGAACCTCGACTCAGACCCCCTTTCTTTCTGAAACTGCCATTGTTTTTATTATTTAAATTTTTTAGAAATAATTAAGTCAAATGGTTATTTATTTTACAGGATCTTACATGTATTTCCGTGTCTTTAAATGACGTTTCCCATACATTCATTAATATCATTTTACAATGCCTGACCATCTCAATAAACTTAGTTAAGGACTGACTTTTTAAAGTCAGAACATGATTTGACTTGTTTAAGTCAGTTTGCAGAACAAAGTTTCCAATAAAATCTATTTGTTCTTCTTTTCAGCTCTGACTGATAAATTACTTAAAACCTTTACTAAATTTTTCCATAAATATAAAGATTTGGTTTTGAAGTTTGGTTGTACCTGTAGAAAACTTATTTCAAACGGGATAGCACATCCTCATTTTACGGAAATGTTGTTAACCGTGCCGGAAATTTAGAAATGATCCTTGTAAACTTATCGCTCCTTTAAATAAACTTATTCTAAAAGGTTACCAATTCAACACTGTAATAAGATCATTGAATATTGTTTTTATTGGTATAAATATTGATTTTGTTATCAGTAAATTAAAAGCAAACTAAATATTACTAGTATATTTTATACATATACATTCATGGATCTACAATCTGTCGATACCTGTATCTTGGCATTGCACAAGGTCATGTTTTTCTCTGACTGTTTATGACGTCTTTACACTAAATCCATTGGATGTTGGATGTGTAAGGATTGATAATTTAGTCTTAGATGCATGATTTTTTTATCAGTTGTTAGTGGCTTTGAACTAGCTGTCAGATAACCGCGAGTACTCTCAGATCTGTTCCTAGTGTCTTTTTGTTGTTTGGATGTACAAGTACCCTGCCACGTCCACTTGTATTTTTGTCCATCTGATGAGTTAAGCCTTTTTCAACTGATTTTTATAGTTCGCTCTTATGTTGTACTGTTATATCACTGTCCCAGGTTAGGGGGAGGGTTGGGATCCCGCTAACATGTTTAACCCCGCCACATTATGTATGTATGTGCCTGTCCCAAGTCAGGAGCCTGTAGTTCAGTGGTTGTCGTTTGTTTATGTGTTACATATTTGTTTTTCGCTCATTTTTGTACATAAATAAGGCCGTTAGTTTTCTCGCTTGAATTGTTTTACATTGTCATTTCGGGCCTTTTATAGCTGACTATGCGGTATGGGCTTTGCTCATTGTTGAAGGTCGACGGTGACCTATAGTTGTTAATTTCTATGTCATTTTGGTCTCTTTTGGACAGTTGTCTCATTGGCAATCATACCACATCTTCTTTTTTATAAGTTGTGAAAGAGGTTTGAGAACTTCCCCACAGGTAATAATTGAAGTGAACTGTATTGATTGACATTGACAATAGATGGACAATAGATACCTGACAATAATTGGTGATTTAAACTGTGTACCTGAGTGGACCATATCAAGTGAAACTCAACTGTTTGTTTATTTTATCATCTTCTGCAGGGACGAAAAAAAGTGCACAGCAAAATCCAATTAAGTTTTAAATTTTCTAAAACATACAATGCATTTGAATTTTATTTATCTAGGGCATGCTATGCATTAAAACTTTTCCAGATGCACAGGTTGGTCTGTACTCAGAGTAAATTTTGAGGTGAAAACGCAGCCATTTTAGCCGAAGGGTCCACATGAACCTTAACGCTAAATTTATTTTTGTGTCGGCTAACTTTTCTTTTCTCTAATTTATCCTTTTGTCGCTTCTTGTCGCTATTTAGTGAAACAAACAGCATTGGATACTAAATTACTATAATATAGAAATTATGGTGTACCTCATCATGGTCATAGGCAAGTTTGTTTATAAACAGTGCAAGGTTTTAAATGTCACATCTGTACTTTTTGTACACGAGACAATACCTGTGTATATTCACTTCGTGGAGGATAGTTAGTCATATTACTCATGGTTATCCTTTGAACAGTTGAAGGATGCCAAGATACAGGTCAGATGTCAGATACGGTAAAGTTTAGTCCAATATTATGACGTCTTGAACGGCTATTATATTTTTTTTCATCGATGTAAGGCGTCAAAGAAAAAAAATATAATAGCCTTTCAAGACGTCATAATTATTTGGACTAGGTAAAGCCTAAAGGCTAAAGGTAAGAACTAAGGTCCTGCGGGTTGGTGGTAAGCGGGCGAGTTTGAAGTTGGGTGAGTTGTCCTCATTCCACAAATTCAACTTGATTTATAGATTTTCGATCAACCAAACATTAATTAGCTATTATTTAAATTACCTGCACGGCGAGTTACAATCTTACCAGGGAATGTAAGTAAGGGGAAGGAAACCAATGTTAATATGTTGGAAGATTTCATTCGAACCTCTCCGGGTTTGACTATTTTTATGAGAAAATATCCGAGCTGTTCGAAAACTAATTTGTGTTATGCTATTGGTTTAAAAGTTTTGATGCAAGTATGACGATACGTTATAACATGAATATTTATATATTTGAACTCTGTTTTTCTATTAATAAAAGGTCAATACACAGTTGTGTTTACTTAGACGGCGTATTAATAAAAACCACGCGCAGCTTCCTTCTTCCATTTTAGATAGTATAAGTGTTCATTTTTGTTTAAATTTATGTGTTTTCCTGAATATTTGCCGTGTTTTTTGTTTTGCTTAATTTTTTAATGAATAAGTAGCAGATAGTTTGTCGTCGATCTTCAATACTTCCTGTACACATTATATATATATATATATACATGTGTACTTGGTCCGCGGTGTATTCGAACTGTTTCATTTTACGTACGATTTCCAATGTAATCTTTTTTTTCAAATGCTATCTTGTTACACTAGTCCCGAAACGAGGGCATTATTTTTGTAAAGTCTTTTGGTAATATTTTCTTTTTCTTTATAAGTTTTTATTATTATTATTATTTTTTTTTTTTTTTTGGGGTGCATTTGATAATAAAACGGTATTTAAACGGCAAATAGAAAAGTAAAATAAGTAAAGAAAATATCAGAAAACAGAAATAGAAAGTATTGAATCCAAGGTCATAAATGGTTGGGCTATTCTTATATAGATGCAATTTAAATTTTATGACTCCTTTCTATTTTTTCTTTGAAAGCTGTAGCTGTAACCTTTAATATCGGTATTGTGTCGAAGTTTAACACATGGTTTTCATTGCCTCTACGGTGTATTCCTATTTAATGAATTTGTCAGTTTTACTTTAACTGATCGTAAATTTTCTGATTATGAATTTTTTTAAACTCGAGTAGGTGGCACAGGCACTTGTCTAAGAATATTTTCCCTACGTACCTTAATATAAGTGTTACATTAAGGTATATAGATAAACAAAATCCGAGACAAGTGCCTGTGGTAGGTGGTTCCTTTGATGAACCTTCCACAAAACTCTATCTAACACTGAAGGATACGCAGATGTACAAATGTCCCTTAATACATACGTTATTTCATATCATGGCTTACCCTTTTATTACACATATCGTGTTGGCAAGCGATCCAATAGTTATTTCTTTTCTTTCATTTGATAAATAATCCTAAGTATTTGTATTGATGACAAAAAGGGATTTGACCACAGATTAGGCCTGCTCTACATGCATTTACTCAAGTTCCAACGTGTGTTTTTAAAATACTTTTGTAAAGTAATAAATAATCATTGCTTTACATCATATTTCACCCTATTTTCATCTTCAATCAATGTTTTATATACCATATCTAGTGCGGGTATCGGCATATTAAAGGGTGGGCGGGTCCTCTTGTCCATCCATGATCACCTCAATACTACTATGTAATTAGATTATATATCATTTTTAACATAAACTGTTATTACAGAGATATGTCTCGCTTTTTGTAATTTCGATAATACAAATGTTGAAATTAAAATACCAACACTTTAACATGTATGTTTTGCAAATATTCAAAGTCGTATGTTTTGCAAATATTCAAAGTCAATGAATCATGACTTGAAAGTACATGGCTATAAACAATATCCATGGAAATGAGATGTGCCAATGTTAATACAACTGCATACCAAATACCATTGACTTATCATAAGTACATGTAGTTCCCTTTAAACATACCTAAATACAAACTTATACATGTAAACTAAGCAAAATTTCAAAGTCAATAAACCTGAGGAAGGGATCAAATAATCTCCATGTGAGATATGCCAATGCTAATACAACTGCATACCAAATATCATTGACCAGTACTACTAGTGGTTCCCATAAAACAACCTAATCAAAACTAATACATGAAAACAAAGCAAAAGTTTCAAAGTCAATAGACCATGACTGAGGGGCGGGGCCAAATAATCTCCATGGAAATGAGATATGCCAATGCTTATACAACTGCATACCAATTATCATTAACGTACCACTAGTGGTTCCCCATAAACTGACCTAATCACAAACTAATACATGAAAACTAAGCAAAAGTTTCAAAGTCAATAGACCATAACTGAGGGGGCAGGGCCAAATAATCTCCATGGTAATGAGATGTGCCAATGCTAACATAACTGCATACCAAATATATTTGACCTACCACTAGTGGTTCACCATAAACTAGACCTAATCACAAACTAAAACATTGTTGACGCCGCCGCCGGAAACAGATACCTATGTCTCGCTTTTGACTCCGTCAAGCGAGACAGTAAAATTGTGTAAACTTTGTGGACCGCACCAAATCTTTACAAATTCTTTTAATTCTTGTTTTGAAAACACACAATCAGAATCAGAAACAAAAATAAAATATGAAAGCCAGCAAACTAACGACAATCACCGAAATACCAGATCACCTGTGTCATAGACCCATTGGTGGCCATGGGCTGTTTTCTGCACTGTGGTTTGGTTGTCGTCTCTTCCAACACAGTCCCCACTTCCATGATCACCCTCCATGACATAGGACAAACGCATTCAGAACCTTGCAGGGTTAACAATGTTTGTTAGCGCCCTGTCCTCCGTATGACTCAAGAGGTGGTCAATTTTATTGACCCACTTTTTGTGATATTTTTAAGATAAAATTCTCACCAGAAAGACACAACAAAGTATATAAGCCCAGCCCTGATATAAAGCTGTTATCAGTGAGCACAGCAAAACGGTAAACTACAGGCTCCATGCGCCTAAAATGCTGATGTTTTTCTTTCAAATCTTCTTTATTGACATACAATATTCAAGCCATATTTTACACACCAAGGACCATCGATCATGTCACTTTGGTTTGAATTGATTCAGTAGTTTCAGGAAGCTCTTTAACTAGAGACAATAGATGAGGCTCTCAAGAGCCTGACTCGTTCACCTGTAGTTTTATTTAAATTTTCATCAACGTTTTTCTTTTGCTTGTAAGTTAAAATGTAATTAATAAGTGTGGACACAAACCAGTGTGGAAAATATCCAGCATTCTGAGAATATTACATGGCAATTAGGACAGGTGAGCTAAAACAATAAACGAAAAGCAAATATGAACACAGCCACAAATGACCACTAAAATTATAAATAAGATTTTGAGTTGTGAAGAGGGATAAAATGTATGTACTGTATCCAAGCCCTGTCTTTAACATGGGACCGTTATGTTACAGCACAACATAAGTACAAACATGATATATTTTTTTCAAATAGACTTCCTGTATGTATCAGTGTATTTATTTATTCCACATTGGCTAAAAGTACAAAATTTATTGATTTATATCTCACAAAACATGTATAACTTGCTTAATTTTTGTGCATGTCCTAATTCAGGAACATCTAGGTAGCTTTCGTAAGTCTTGTACGTTTTGTTATCTTGGTTCGTATCTGTTTTGAAGTGAAGTGACGTCAAAGTTCTTTTTTCTACTAGCATACATTAATGAATAAGGTCCTGATCTTGCTTCTGGGTGTTGGATTATGGATTGTGTTGAAGGCCCATTGCTGGCCTTAAGCTATTTTCTGTTTTGTTTTCAGGTTGTTGTCTCTTTGACACATTCCCAGTTTCCATTCTTTGTTTATAGTACAAGTCAAAACTGGTACTATGCCAAACATTTTGTTCCATGATAAACTTTGATGAACATGACTATATACTTATTTGTAGATCTTACTTTACTAAACATTTTGTTTACAACATATATTTGCCTATAATAATTTGAAAATAATAACCAAAACTGCAAAATTTTATTAAAATTATCAATTCAGGGCAATAACCTAAAAATCAGTTATCTAATTGTTGATGCCATCGCACTCCAGAAAAGCAATCCGATGTCTCACTTTCCCCAACTTTCATCGCAGGCGAGAAAAATAGATAGTCAATTAATTATAGCTTCTCATACAAAATAAACTGCTTTGCTGAGAGCAGCTGGATACGCCGCAGAGGTCCAACCCTGAACAATTGGGGCAAAATGGACACAATATTCAAGCTTGATACAGGTCTGAATTTGGATTGTAATTAAATATTTGACATATTATAGGTTTCTGAATAAATGTAGTCAAAGAACTTGAAATTGGTTATATGAATTGAATTTATATTCAATTAAAGATTTCTTGCTGTTGTGCAATACACTGTACACTGTGCTGTTGCGCAATACTTAGTAAATCTGTTGTCAGACTATAAAGTTCAATTAATTCTCAATGTCATATTAGAAATTTATGAAAATCAAAAGGGAGCTTACATCAATAGATATACACAGTTCTCTAAAGTTTCATGAGAATTGCTGACAGCATTTTTGAGTTATTGTGAGAAAACTGGAAAATCCCCCCTTTTTTAATGAATAAACCCCATAACTCAAAAATGTAAAATGTAAAATTTATAAAATTCTAAAGGGAGCTTACATCAATAGCTATAAACAATTCACTAAAGTTTTATAAGAACTGCTGAAAGCATTTTGAGTTGTTTATGAAAAACTGGAAAATCCCCTTTTTAATGAATAAAACCCTGTAACTCGGAAACGTAAAATCTAAAATTTATAAAAATCAAAAGAGAGCTCATGTCAATAGATATAAACAATTCACCACAATTTCTAGCAAGTTGGTGAAAGCATTCTTGAGTTATTGTCCGAAAACTAAAAATCCCCTTTTTAATGAATAAAACCCCATAACTCGAAACGTAAAATCTCAAATTTATAAAAATAAAAGGAGCTCACGTCAATAGATATAAACAATTCACCAAAGTTTTATGCAAATTGGTTAAAACGTTTTTGAGTTAATGTCCAACATGTTGACGATGGATGGACAGACAGACATTGGTATACCATAATACGTCCGTAAACGGACGTATAAAAATAAAATTATTCATGTTTATAAATAAGTAAAAGACCAACAAAGATTAAGTCACATATACATGTTCATAAGACTATATATTAAACTGAGTATTCAAAATGAATTAATTAATTCGTTTTCATACACTCAAATGGAAATAAAGTTAAGTCTTTAAATAGGAACATATAACTCCTTACACACTTTGTTCCTTCTGAAGAAGCTAATTAGGAACTGACGAAATTAATAAATATCAGTCATTTCTTATGATTCAAAACAGCATCTGTATGTAACTCCTTCCATTATACAAACTTCCACAATCAGATGAGTCTCCTGTAAAAATAGAAATGGAGAGATGAAATAACGAATAAAACATTTTAGAGCAACTAAAGGTAAACTGTTTTATTAAAATCAAATATTCTCAAAATGGCCCATAATTTGGTAACAGGTTCTTAAATTGATCTATTTCAAAAGTCTTTCTTCTTTGTTAAAATAAATCTCTTCATGAGAGTACATTATTGGCTTCAAAATCACCACATTTTAGAAATATTGTCAAAATGCAATGATTTTGTGCATTTTAGGAATTAAAAGCTTAAGGAAATCTTTGGTGACAATCTAGGATCCAAAATGTTCTATAACCATAAGTTGCAAATGATGATATTGAAGCCCCAGACACAAAAACTTTCTGGATCGTGGGTGGCAGCCAAAGTAAATTGTGCTGAAAAACTGTTTTAAAAGAATTCTTCAAAATTTTACCAAATGTAATGGTACAACACAAATTATGCACACTTAAAGAGTCAATACTTCTTAATTCTTAATGTGATATGCCAAAATGAAGTTATTTTGTATTAATAGTAATATCTAAACTATTTCTATGAGAAATTTGTAGTATTTTGGCCAGTTTACAAAAACATCAAAATCTTAGGGCCAATTTTAACCCTTTTTGAACTTATTCCTTTACCACTGTGATTTATATTGAAAACCACCTATTTCACCTGTACTATGAAGACACTTTAATATCTAATTCAATCAGTTTTTTTTCCAGTTGCATTATTCTAAGTGACCAACAGTGAATAAACAATCTGTAAATTAAAAAAATGAAATATTTCACTACATGTCCATGCAGTATTATTTTTGAACTGGAAAAAGAGTTTTTTGTTCAAATAATGTTATTTGTTCCACATTCTGTCATGTCTATTATGTGATCAAGGTATTGTATAAGGTATGGGGTTTGCTCATTATTGAAGGCCATTTGTTGACTTACTGTTAATTGTGTCATTAAAACTCTGTTGGATAGTTGTCTCATTGGCAACTATACCACATATATCCTTATTTCATCATGTTTATACATTATACTTGTTCTCTGCTTAAGTATATATTGAATTGTATGAAAATTGAAGAAATTGATTTTTTCTCCTCTTAAAATCATGAAAATCACTCAAGTTTTATCTGTGTAAAATGTTGTATATGGAAATGGTATTATGAATTTACAATGTGTCTTAACTGTTCTGTGTAAAATTAAGATATTAAATTAAAACAAGAAAAAATGAACACTGCTTTGTGCTAGACAGAACCACTTGTATTCAGCTTTTTAACATGTAATTTCTAATGTAAACAGTCTACAGGCAGACATAAAGGGCTTAACATATCAGACATTTCACAGAGGTGGATTTAGGAGGCCAGGCCCCCTACTGATGGAGCTACAATGTATTGATAGTGCAGACTTTTACCCATTTCACTTCAAACATTATCTACCTTGGGGAGGGTTCAACTCTTGGATCCACATCAGTTTAATTATTGTCCTTAGCTGACCAAGTATTTACTCTAGTTATGCCCTTAAAGCAGGGTGCTTTGCAGAGAGGCAACAGATACCATTTTCAAGTAAATAGATTGACTTGGCCTCTGATTCAACTTATAACTTCCCATGATTCATGCCAGCTGCACGCTGTACAGATTCTACATGTATAACAGCAAGAATCACTGAGGCAGTTCATATTTTGTACCTGTATACATGAATGTGTAAAAGTAGAAGAAGAATGTACAATCATAAGTTAACAATGTATTTCTATTAAATAGGTAATTGCAATTTTGCCATGGCTGATTGGTGTCCTATTTTATGTAACTTTGCTATTGTGGAAATATGTACTGTGAATAAAAAGATACTGCTAGGGTATACATCAATGTATGCTCAGACAGCAACCAATTAGGACACAAATCACTAAATGACATCTACATGCTCTTTGGTCAGGTTGTCTCTTTGACACATTCCCCATTTCCATTTTCAATTTTTATTACATGTAGGCTACATATAAATTTTGGATAGATAATCAGATGGACAAATATTATAGACAGGGCAACTGACCTTGTCTATGGATCATACCTTCTGAAAGCTACCAAACACACTGCATAAAATAACATTATGATTCAAGCTGGACATGTATATTGTTTTGTACATCATGCAAGTAAAACACTAATTATCAGATTATTGCATCATGGTTGTAAATTGCAAATCACTTTTGCTTCTTAACATCCTTTTCAGAATAAGGGACTATTTCTAGAGTTGGGCATGTACTGGGTGGTAAACAATTATTGATGTTGTGTTTCATTAGCATATCAATAAAATAACAACATGCAACATGTGCAACTGAAAACTCGTTATTTTGTTTACTGATCTCACTATTTTAACATTCAATATAATGTAACCATGATATATCAATTATATTTTAAGTTAGAAGTTAAAAAAATAAGGAATTTATTCTTTTATACGACAGAATATAGAAAAAGTTGAAATCCCAATTACCTGGGGATTTCAATTTTAATATTTTTCAATAGCATAACTTTTTTACAGCCTGGTTTAATATATTTGCACTGTGTGATTATTATAGGCATATAGATAAATCGAAAGATCAAGATAATAAATAAATCATGGCAAAGTAGCACAATATTCTACTTGATACGATCTGCATAACCAACCTTTTTGGAAATCATAAATAACATTTTCTAGCATAGACCGCCATGTTTTGCATTAGGTAATGAGTTGTTTCCTCACTGATCTTACAAACATTCATCAAGGGAGATCATTGCCTAGACAAAATTCCGGGAAAAAACCGGAAACGATATTTTATGAAGTAATAACACCTCGCCCCTATTGCCCATTCGCCCCAACTCCCCAGTCGTAACTACAAAGTTTCACTATTTTTTATTCTGCGTTCGGTAGACCCAGTTTTATGTCGTTGTCATAGGACTCTTGTAATGTGGTAACCAGTACACCGAAGGAATATCCAGTTCTTTCTTTTGCGTTCGTATAATTGAAAAATCACGAAGAAAAAAAGTATGAACCAAAAAAAAACATTTTTTTTTCAAAAAATTAGAAATATCAAAAATTTTAAAGAAAATAAATTAAAATTTTGAAGATTATTTTCTTTTCAGGAGTAGAATTATTTCCGAAAAGAAAATTATCTTCAAAATTAAGAAAAAAATAGGGGGTCAAAAGTGTTGGGGGTTCAATTTTGGAGGGTTCATATTTTTTCTTTAAAATTTTGAAATTTCTTGAAAAAAAAATTTTGGGGGTGGGTCATTTTTTGGGGGTCATACTTTTTTTCTTCGTGATTTTCAATTATACGAACGCAAAAACGCTGACGTTAAGCCGCGAGTCACCCAAATCGAACGGAACTGAGCATTAATAATAGATCATTGTTTACGCTTTATTTTGCTGTCAGGTCTAGGTATGAATGTGTAAACATAGGTTGGTTACGAGTGATGGCTGTCTTCTCGGGTGATAAGGATAGAGGAATTTTTTTTTTTTTACTAATATTGTTAAATCGCATTGAAAAGACTTTGAACACCTTAAATAAGTAAAACTAAGTTAATATAAGTTTAAATATGAAAAAAATATTTTCAAATAAAATATAAACACACAAATAAAAAAAGGGGGGATCCACTGCACAAACGCCTGGCTGTGGTGTCTTGAGCGTTTCCTCCAAAATTGCGTCGGACTTAAACATGCAACCATCAGCACATACTAGATGTGCAGAAGTTGCAATTGCAGACATATATAATCTGTATGCAATAGTGCATAATTGTTGAATTGTTTACAAACAAAAGATTTCAAGTTGTATTTTAATATTTACATACATATGGTACATACTATAATACTATTCCTAGCATACTTTTAAACACAAATATTATTGATACGTTCGTAATTAATCGGTTCCCAATCTAGCCTAGCATTCCGGCAATTATGGTGTCAAACGTAACAATAACTTTTTCTTATGGTTACGTTTTCAACGTAATCGTAGCCAGTACAATCTTGAAAACTATAATAGAAAGAGAAACTTTCAAAAAAAAAAAAAAAAATCATTAGTCAATACAAGATCAACAAAAACGAGATTTTCATCATGATAACAGGTTCTGTTAGTTTTAGGAATTTTATAACTGAGATGCCATCTATTCTTGTTGCCTTTTTTATGTTTAATTTTTTAAGTTGTTTGTCTACAAATTCATTTGAGATGATACTGGATCATTTCTAGATTTTTGTGTGGCAGTTTGCTTTCATGTATTTTTTTAACACTTCGATGGTTATTGTAAGAAGGTGTGTTGTTGCCAATATCTCTTGACACATTTATAAAAAAAATCATTGAAGAGTTCTACGACTTTCTTTTGGTCACTTATTATATGTTGCTTTTTTATCATTCCGTAGAATGATATTTTTTTGTGAAGTTGCTGCCTATGTTTGTAACGAAAGGTTTTATAGTAGGTCAGAAATCCGATGTTTTTTGGTCCGCCTATACAGCGTTCATAAAATATATTTTAATGGATTTTTTCTTTGTTATTTAAGATTTCTCTGTTGTCTATAGAGTTCTCAGTTTTTACTTGATTTTTGTTTGTTATGCCTGTTCCTTTGGAATTGCAACCTTAACCCTTTCGACGCCAAAACGACATTTTGTCGTTTACCTCTAGCACGCCAAAACAACTTTTTTGTCGCTTTTCAGCAAAACCCACAAACCATTTAAAACTTGTATAAAAAAACATCATTTTAGTGCCGAAACTATAATAGGATTAAAGAAAAATAACTGACTTTGTTCTGTTATATCAGAATAATCCTAAAAGTCCCAAATATATATTGATTTTTTTGTGGTTGACAAACATTTTTTTTTTAGATGTAACGTGCAATTTTTACAAGCTAATAGTATACTCCAATTATAAACTTTGTATGCCTTCACTTAATGAAATTAGTTCACATGGATGACTTTAAAAAAAATCAATTGTTATTTTATTTCTAAATTGTAACGTTTATCTGAATGACGTCTTCAAAACTGGTGCTGTGTGTGACGTTTATGCGAATAAAAGTGGCAGGTACTTGAAACTACTGGTAACGTTTTGCAGTAAAACCACTGAGTTTTTACCGATATTCACAATGTGAAGTGTTACAGATAGCAAATCGTTCAATAATTGGTATCACAATTTGATTTCTGTAAATATTCAATTAAACTGTTTGTTCTTTTGAAGGTTAGCTCGGCCGAATTCGGGAATATCTGTGCTCTTGAATGCATTATTTTACCCAACATATTTCTTGAGAAACTTACCCATTTGCTGTTGGTGTAAACATATGTTGACTTCATTAGCATTCAAATTACCAAAATATTTAAGTTATTAATAATTTCGACATTGTTTTTTACAACAATTTCTGCGAAAAGCCAAATCATCATGATCATACCCTGAATTTTTTATTTATCATTCTAATACTTGATCATGGCATACAATTTTCGTACTCCAGCTTTATTGTTCATGCGTCCCACTTTCTGTCAGTTCAATGTTTGAAAACATGTTCTATTTTTAGTTTAGTTTTGAATTACCTATCCTTTATTTTGTTTATTTACTTTTTTGTTTTTTTGTCATTGTGTTAGGTTTTTTTTGTGCTTGGTCCAATTCTGACAAGTCAAACTCTTTTCAAATGTTTTTGCTATTTGTTCTAATGTTAAACTAGTACACGACGCCGACAGTTCAAGTTTGAAGAGGGGATCAGCGCCTACAAAAATATATTGAGCTTTTCCAAAGACAGGAAGAAGCCTTTGGCCAAGTGGTTGTCATTATCACATACCCTTTGATTGTCATGTTTGTTTTTGATCCTTCCATGCTGAAAGTTTAACATGTCGTGAACGTTCTCATTTAAATTGCTTCACATTGAATTATATGAAGGCCAGTCTGGAAAAAAAAGAGGCGAAAGATACCAAAGGGATAGTCAAACTCACAAGTCGAAAACAAACTGACAATGCCATGGCAAAACACAAAAACTGATCAAAAAGACAATAAACAGTACACACACAACATAGAACACTAAATACTGAGCAACACGAACCCAACCAAAAACTGGGGGAGATCATATTACAAAACTATTGTTGAAGGCAGTACGACGACCCGTAGTTTATAGCCTTGTCCTGATGTCTGTCGTGGCCATAGGTGTCTTATTTGTAACCATACCAAATATCATGACTTTCATATTATAACGGACTCTTTTTTTAAAAATAATACTGGCGCCAAAAGAAAATTCTGAATTGTTTATTTTCACAACCAAAACTGTTTAACGGTAGCTAAAGAAAAACAATATATAAACACGGACGGCATTGCACAGGGGCGGATCCAGCCATTTTTAAAAGGGGGTTCCCAACCCAGGGTAAAGGGTGGGGGGGGTCCAACTATATGTCCCCATTCAAATGCATTGATCGTCCAAAAAAAGGAAGGGTTCCAACCCCCGGAACCCCCCTCTGGATCCGCCACTGTTGCATGATTCTATGCAAAAGTTAAGCTAATACTAGTATTGAAAATTCAAATCCAACACACAAAATTGATATACGAACTTGTTTTTATACAGAAGTTATTAACAGCATGTATATTTTTTCAGTCCATCTGATCCATTAAAACTATTAAACTATTGTCATCATTTTGAATCGTTTTTTGTATTGTTTTTTGTTTTGTTAGTAGCAAAGATTAAACAAGACTCTTATCTAACTACTTCGTATAACTATATATGAAACAGATCAAGATATAATCATATAGAGCTGAGGAAAAGAGATGCAAGTATAAAAAAAACTAATGGGGACTTTCTCGTATTTCCAAGACCACAATCTTGTAAGAAATGTTTCCGTTTGGCTTCAAAAAATCCAAATAATCAGACAATAATTGTAATTTGAAAATGTTCATTCTTGTCAACTGGAAAATATTTGGTAGTCTAAAAATCGTTTATTCTTCACACTTGTGTAAGTGCAATCTTCTATCTAACTAAATCGTTATACAAGGGATGGGATATGAGTGACTATTCGAATTTCCCAAATTATTTTTTGGGTGTGACAATTTTTTGTTTTTTTCCCAAAAATTATCCATTTTACATTGATTATTTCTGATTTATATATATAAGCAACAAATACTGATATGGCAGGAGATACACACCAAACAGGGTATGTAAATTAATATATTTAACTGAATAATTAAGTATTGTGCAACAGCACAGCATTCAATATGCAACAGCACAGTATTGCGCAATAGCAAGACATCTTCTATTGAAAATATTATAAATACAAATCTTTTAACCAATTTCAATGGGATCAATTTAAAGTCTTTAATTTTGGTTCTCACCTTGTATTACTATTTTGGATACTGGGCCCCATTTTTTTAAATTGGTCTATATTGAGGTCCAAATTGGAATGAAAAGATTTCATCAAAACTGAATTAATGTGGCGCTATATGATATGCTGAATCTGATTGCGCATTTAGATTTCATCCTGTTTTAAATTAGTCCATATTAAGGTTTGAAGGGTCCAAAATTAAACTTTGTTTGATTTCAACTTAAATTATTTTTTTGTGTTTTTATATGCTGAATCTGGGAACAGTATATCTAACTGTCAATATATATGTTCCTGTCAATATATATGTTCCTGGTTATATCTAACCATGTTGTTGGATTTTGGATATCAGACCAAACTAGATAAATTAAATGTCCCATTTCAAATTTTTAAGATCTGTGACCACATTTATTTTGTTTCAGAAACCTATATTATGTAAAAATTTGATCACAATCCAAATTCAAATAGTATCAAGCTTGAATATTGTGTCCAAACTTGCCCCAACTGTTCCGGGTTCGACAAATGCGGTCGTAACAGGCTGCGCTCGGCGAAGCATTTTATTGTGGTCTCACTAATTAGCGACAAGAAGAATAATATAGCGACAAGAAGCGACAAGAAGACTATTTAGCGACAAGAAAGTTAAAATTCTATCAATGAAACATAGATCTAATTGCTACATTTATTTGTGATATTTTATTATTTATTACAGCAAATATTACGTTTACCCTGTCGTATTATGATATTACTTGTGTTTTAGAACAATAATATATATATCTTATAAATTGTTTTAAAACTCTCTTTGACCAATATATAATAAACTTGCAAAATGCATTATTTGTGCATCATTGTCCAGAAAATACAGACACAAATTGTGAAATACAATGAACTGAAATCAAACAAGAGGAAAACATAATTAAAACGTGTATATTTTTCATCATTTTATTTTGTGTATTGCCTCATTAAACGATATTTATCACGTTTATGCATAGTTTAATGTTGATTGAAGATTAACGGTTACGGTTATATGTTTTGGTGGACGGCTTATACCAACTGGTAATTGCGCCCTGGTAACTAACTTTTTGGAATTAGTCCATTATATTATTATTAGTAATATTTCACTTTAGTCCATTACAATAAAAATTAGAAAATGAATATATATTATATATTACTTTGAAGGCGACTATCTTTGCTTTGAGGTAGTGCGCCTTATTGACCTATACTAGTTTAAACTTATTTCAATAAATTTAAATAGAAAACAAATTAAGAAAGAAATTAGTGTTACCAAGGATTTGTATAGTCTCACTATACAAATCATTGGTGTTACTAGTATTTTGAAAATTAACTTCTATTAGTGATTGAGACTTTGGTTTTGACCTGTACTTTTATATCTAATTTTAATTAAAAGAAAAATACTGTATGTTTGTTATGTTTTTCTTTTTGTTTGTTTTTCATCTGTGGTTGTAAGTGTTATGCGTTAAAAATAACGTACTGTGTCACTTGTTTGTGTTTATTTTTATTATGATAATCAATTGCACTGTCGTATTTCTCAAATACGAAAGTAGATTATGTTTGATTAGTTGCCCCAGCCAGTGGTCCCGTGGGAATCGTGTATACGCACTATCCCACGGAAGATACAAACCATGATAGTGTAGGTTAATTGCAACCTGGAACCAGGCATCGTCATGTGATCAGTCAGGCAGAAAACAAGCCCATGTCTAACTCCAGAAATGCAATAACTGTTTCATTATATACCCCTGAAAATTCAAATTGTATAAATAAAAAAATATATATATAATATAATAAATGAAACTATTACTTATTGAAGATTAAAGGAAATTAATGACAATTTATAGTTTTCAACAGGTGTTCACTATTTACAATGATTGTATATTCTGGCGCGTGTAATTGTATATAGTCTGACGAGTGTACAAAGTTGAAGGTGTTAATTGGTCGTTATTGTAGCAATAAAACAAGGGACACGCGTCTCGCTATTCTCATTTGATGTTTCACATTGTGTGTACTGTTATTACCTTAGGGTGAAGCCACATCTAGAAAGGAAATAATATTTCATGTTTTTGTTTCAATAAATTCTTCAAAGGAAAGTTGAAAAGTCTTTGTTTTTATTTCCATTTTATAGCGTGTGCATTTCCTTTACTCCAACAAGCTGACTGAAGCCATTCAACTTTTAAGTTTTGTATAAAGTTAGTTGTCAGCATTTCAGTCTTATTCTTGCAAAAGTAAGTGCTCTGTGCAAATCCTAGAATCCGAAAAGCATCTTGGTTTACCTTTGATTAATAAATCAGTATATATATTGTACGTGTTTGGTACTGCGCGGTATCAAACAAACCCTTTGGTACAGGGTTTCAATTTCCCTTTGGGCAAGGGAAAAAAGGTTACGACTCGATTTTTGATAAATGCATATTAGAAGTATTATAATCATACTATAGTGGACACGTTCGTTCATATCCCCTTGGGCAAGGGTAAATACTGAGTAACGATCTGATTTTGTCACGTCGCCGTGTCAAACTAAATCCCTTAGGAAAGGGTTTTCCTCTTGGGCAAAGGAAATAGTAAGCGAAGTTATACCCTGCAATATCAATCTTACACTCTAAAAATGGCACACCCCTGTGGTAACTGTTTAAAAAACTGCACACGAATGTGTGTGTTTTGTGAAAAATGTGAAACATGGTTTCACTAAAAATGTCAGAAATTAACAAAGATCAGTTCCTGGTCTTAAGTCAGACTAAAAGCTGTGATTACATATATTTTTTTAATATATATTTGTAAACCTCAATTCTGTGTACGGCCTCAAATATGTGTCCGTTTCTCAAATCTGTGCCCCATCGTGACGTCAATCGCTAATCTATGTCCGCTAAAAAAGATAGGGCCTCAATTCTGTGTCCTATTTTCACATTTGTTTTCAATCGTGACGTCATTCGCAAATCTATGTCTGTTAAAAAAATATACGGCCTCAAATCTGTGTCCTTTTCTTAAATCTTTTTCCAGTTTGTTTCGCCATGCTCAAATTTATGCCCGTCTAATAAGTACTGCCTTATAGGATTTTTGTTTTATTAAGTCATTTCCCATAATTCAATGTTAAGTTGGGATGTGTTCTCCATGTGTGTACTTAAAAATTTTACATGCGTGTGTAATTATTGTATGATTTACATTTTATTGTAAAACTACAACATTTTCAAATTGTTTGCTTTTCTTGATCCCGTGTTTAATTGTTCTGTAGTAATTATCGTTACTTCCCTTTACTCGTTACGTCTTGATAACAAATACGAAATATAAGTTAATAAACAACCTGAGACAAAATGACATCTGTATACAAGCAATTAAAGATACATGTACGGCCTTCAACAATGAATTAAACCTATTCTGTATCGTAAGCTATAAACACATACACCTATTTACAAACGTGTTGTTCAATTATGTTTCAATGTATAGATACCACATAAAAATGTGTATGGTATAATTTATTGTGTTTAACAACGATATTTTGTGCCACTATCTTATTAAACAATTTTTTTGTTTTGGGGAAACTATTCAAGTTTCGAATCTATGTATTTTTTTAAAATCCATTGTGTACCTTGACATCAACATTCAACAACCACAAAGGACATAGATTTGTGTACCCTGTTGTTGTAGTTGTAATAAATTTCTGACAATTTTGAAGGCCAGTCAGTCTTTTTCCACTGACATCTCTTTTCTAACATATTCTGTCAGTGTTCTATTGAAGCGTTCTATGCGTCCTTGACTCTGTGGGTGATAGGGACGTCGATGTAACTGTCTTACGTCTCTAAATTTCGACAAAGGACATAAATTTGAGACAAAAATGGCCATAAATTTGAGTTAATAAAGGAAATAGATTTGAGACAAAACAGGACATAGATTTGAGACAATAAAAGACATAGATTTGAGACAATAAAGGACATAAATTTGAAACGTCTATGACGCAATATTAAAAAGGACATAGATTTGAGGCTTACATATTTATTTGGAATAAGTAATTTTAATAAAAAAAAAAAAAAAAAAATATGTTTTCTTGTCGCTAATTAGTGAGACACTTTTATTGTAGATGGTCCGAGTTGTCTCTTGGCCGAGTTGTCTCGCACTGGGACCCCCCTCTCCTTTTCCCTCTTATTTTGACACACAAATATGAATGGTCTATGTCTTGGAACAAAGACAATATTTATTTCCGCAAACACATATACTTTAAATGGTTTTGGCACTGTAAAACAAGCCATGTAATGTTTTTTCTCTTCAAATTTTCCGCAATAAAAAGTTTAACATGTCAAAGTTCCGGTTTCTTAGAGTAATTTTGATTGGTCGACTGTATAGAGGATAACTAATCAAATCAATCTTCTCATTTCATCCTTATCAGGAGTGACTGATTAATTTCCGGTTGCAGACAAAAAAAAGGAAAACTGTCTTACATTCGAAATGACTGATTTTTTGTGGGCAGTGAAGAATGGCGATTTAGGCGCGGTACAGAGTTTTGTACAAGAGGTAAAGGCAGCCATTATGTACGCCTTTTACTCCAAATCTTGACTGAACTTTACTCAGTGAAGATAACACTTAAAGGATATGGATAATTTTTTTTTCACTCCTACTTGTACCAAGCTTGAATCTTGGTTAAGCAGCTAACTTGTACGGCTAAGGCATTTATTTCATGTGGTAGTACGGGAAATTCCCTCCTCCTTTCCGGACAGAGAAAGGAAGAGGGGAGGGGGTCATTACCATCGTGATGGAGTTATAAGAAGTACAAGTAATCAAATCTTTGTCAACTATTCAGTATTCTCTTACTTTCATTTCAGTTAGATCACAACAAAAAAGGGTACTTATAAAGAGAGAAAGGAATAAAAACATTGCAAAACAAAATGAAATATAAGGAAAAGCAGCGAAATGTAACGAAACGTAATGAAATATAAGGAAACGAAATGAAATATAAGTATATAACAAAACGATATGGCAAGGAAATAATTTGACCATTTATTGGATCAACTTATTTTAAAAAAGAAGTGATTAACTACTTATAACTGAGACTGTGGTAAATATTGTCATTGAATGTATACATATATATTTATTTCATGTAAATATCACCATTCAAGTATTCTACAAATTTAAAAAATAAATCTTTGTTTCAACTATGATTTTAATCACATACTCTGCACATGCAACAGTTCGAAATCTTCAATATAAATGAAGCTGAAACTGTATATATATCAGAAGAAGAAGAATATTTGGATCATGCAGAAATATTATATTCTCATATTTCCGAGCATCTAATTGATACGTTTGAGGTTTAATTAATACTGTTGTTGTAAAAATACACAAATAAAACAAGATGTGGGTAAACGTCAATAAAACAGCACTATAATAACAAAAAAAAATCAAAACAGATGGCCATACATTTTGTGTTTGTGTTAGATATTAGGTTTTCTGTATTTTCGAGTTCTTAGAATGTAAAGCGCAGCCTTCACGATTAACTTTTGAGTACCCAAGCCCGAAGCTCAATGTTTTGAAAATTTTAAAAGGATTCTGTTGGCTTGTAGAGAAGAATTTTACAAGCCTGAAAGCGATTTAACAAGCCTGGTCCGTATGACTTATGGTTAAGGGTGAAGACTGAAAGCAGGTTTAAACAGTTTAATAGGCTCGCCAGCCTTCACCCTAACCTGAGACAGTAGTCAAACATAATAACATGTGAAGACCCACTATAAAATATCAACTCGATCAAAAAGACACGATTTAAATAAAAACAATACTAAATGAGTAAGTATGATACATGTACGTGACACAATATAATATATACAAAATGAAAAACGAATAACACATATGAACTACAACAACCACCTGAATATAATGCTCTTGACTTGGATGCATATAAAATGTACTATATTTAGTATCTTGTAAGGTCCACATGCCCATCTGACAGTTTTCGCTTGACCTCGATCTAATTTCATGGATCCGTGAACAAAGTTAAGTTTTCAAGGTCAAATCCATATCTCCGATATTATAAACAGTAGGTGCACTATATTTGGTGTTTTTAATGATTGCAAGGTGAACATGTCCAAATGCTAGGTATTTGTACATGTATCATATCTGACTTTGACCTCATATCAACATGATCAATAGTTCATTAAGGAAGAGGTGCACTTTATCATGCTACATTAATAATTTGGTTTATATGATGCTAGTAAGATGTACAAAATGTATATTACTGTTTGGAAGACAGGGTCCGACACTTACGGTTGTCCGATTGCCCTGGGCAAGTTAATGCCGTATTCAGACAAGTAAAAACCTCATCTTGGTTGTCCGATCGGGCAAGTGAAAAAAAAGTGTTATATGATTAAAATTTCACAAAATCAATAGTGTCTGTTGTTTTGTCCATAGATTACCCCTTTTCAATGTGTATATTTCGTCATTTGTTCGCACTGAATTCCCATTTTACCAAAAATAGATCACGTTTAAAAATATTGACCGATCAAGCTACATAACTACATTACAACCACAAAATAGCATGTAAAAGTTTGGGCATGTAGATTTCACCTACGGACAAGTAAAAGTAATAGGGCACTTGCCCAACTGGACAAGTTGGTATAAAAGTTAATGTCGACCATGAGGCATGACCTTATTTTCATGGTTCATCAGTCAAAGTTCAGTTTTCGTCATGTGGTTTGTTTCTGAGATACTTTAATATATCCTTTAACTCTACGTTCCGCTATATAGATGATGTTCTCTCACTAAATAATACAAAATTTGGTGACTATGTTGAACAATTTATCCCATCGAACTAGAGATAAAGGATACTACAGATACAGTTAAGTCTGCCTCATATCTTGACTTACATCTAGAAATTGACAATGAGGGTCGGTTGAAAACAAAACTTTATGACAAAAGAGATGATTTCAGCTTCCCAATTGTGAACTTTCCATTTCTATGTAGCAACATTCCAGCAGTGCCTGCATACAGAGTATATATCTCCCAATTGATACGATATTCCGGGCTTGTGTTTCCTATCATGATTTCCTTGATAGAGGATTGCTGCTCACAAGGAAGCTATTAAGCCAAGAGTTCCAAATGGGAAGTTGAAATCATCCTTCAGAAATTTTACGGACGCCATCACGAGTTGGTTGACCGTTATGGAATAACCGTTTCACAGATGATATCGGATATGTTCCTAATGTCGTAACTACAATACCCTCCCTTTTCACAATGTGACTTACAGAATTAGACTATTTACCGGATTTGTAATAACATAAGCAACACGACGGTGCCACATGTGGAGCAGGATCTGCTTACCCTTCCGAGCACCTGAGATCACCCCAGTTTTTGGTGGGGTTCGTGTTGCTTAGTCTTTGGTTTTCTATGTTGTGTCATCTGTACTATTATTTGTCTGTTTGTCTTTTTATTTTTGGCCATGGCGTTGTCAGTTTGTTTTCAATCTATGAGTTTGACTGTCCCTCTGGTATCTTTCGTCCCTCTTTTAAGCAATTGGTTTACTATATTTCAGTGAAAGGAATGATTTTGTTCAGCTTCCATGTCTGTCTGAAAGATTTATCTCACCTTCAATTCATGTTCATTTATCACTGCAATATTACATTGTATTAATTTAATGTAAAGCTTGTAGAAAAAACTTTTATTTTGATTTTCAACATAAAATCAATTATGAACAATAAAACATGCTACACATTTCAGGGTGTCCACTTCTGTTTAAAAACATTGTCAAGAATTTAGATAATACAGATCAAACAGAATAAAATTATACTGTTGTAAAGTGGTTGTAATGATGAGAACTATCAAGAGCTCCTGCAACCACACAATTGCATAAACCTAAACGGTCAGATTCTCAAGTGCTATTGAGCTAAAAATATATTATTTCGCTTTGATTTCGTTGTATGTTTTTTCTTCATTTTCCATTCTGTTTCATTTCTTTATATTTTGTTGTGTTTTGTCATATTTCTATTTGTTTCGTTTCTATTCTGTTTCGCACTTTATAAGTACCCCAAAAATAAAGCTGGTGTCAATGCCTACCCAATCTCAACTCTGTGATCAACTGAATATAATTACTTCTTATACTAAATGAAAATACAAACTATCAACTGCTTGATTACATTAATGTTACATCCCATGCATTGATGGATAATAGCTAAAACTCAAACAAATGCCTGGTTCTGTCTCAACACTTGTTCCACCTATTAACAATGATTAAATACATAAGGTCCATTGGAAACTTCGTCATAAACAATTAAAATATCTTGCAACTATTTGTTTGTTTATTTCAGGGAGTCAATTTGAATGAAGAAATAGAAGGAAGAACACCATTACATTATGCTGCAGATTACGGACATTCAGAGGTTATAGGATATCTGGTAGATAAGGGAGGGCAAGTTGATGTAAGTTCAGAGGTCATAGGATATCTGGTGGATAAGGGAGGGAATGTTGATGTAAGTTCAGGGGTTATAGGATATCTGGTGGATAAGGGAGGGAATGTTGATGTAAGTTCAGGGGTTATAGGATATCTGGTGGATAAGGGAGGGAATGTTGATGTAAGTTCAGGGGTTATAGGATATCTGGTGGATAAGGGAAGGCAAGTTGATGTAAGTTCAGAGGTTATAGGATATCTGGTGGATAAGGGAGGGAATGTTGATGTAAGTTCAGGGGTTATAGGATATCTGGTGGATAAGGGAGGGAATGTTGATGTAAGTTCAGGGGTTATAAGATATCTGGTGGATAAGGGAGGGAATGTTGATGTAAGTTCAGAGGTTATAGGATATCTGGTGGATAAGGGAGGGAATGTTGATGTAAGTTCAGGGGTTATAAGATATCTGATGGATAAGGGAGGGAATGTTGATGTAAGTTCAGGGGTTATTAGATATATGGTGGATAAGGGAGGGAAAGTTGATGTAAGTTCAGAGGTTATAGGATATCTGGTGGATAAGGGAGGGAAAGTTGATGTAAGTTCAGAGGTTATAGGATATCTGGTGGATAAGGGAGGGAATGTTGAAGTAAGTTCAGGGGTTATAAGATATCTGGTGGATAAGGGAGGGAAAGTTGATGTAAGTTCAGAGGTTATAGGATATCTGGTGGATAAGGGAGGGAAAGTTGATGTAAGTTCAGAGGTTATAGGATATCTGGTGGATAAGGGAGGGAAAGTTGATGTAAGTTCAAAGGTTATAGGATATCTGGTGGATAAGGGAGGGAAAGTTGATGTAAGTTCAGACGTTATAGGATATCTGGTCGATAAGGCCTAGAGGGAAAGTTGATGTAAGTTCAAAGGTTATAGGATATCTGGTGGATAAGGGAGGGCAAGTTAATGCAAGTTCAAAGGTTATAGGATATCTGGTCGATTTTGAAAATAAATGCTCGCAATAATTTCTGAATTTACACTACATTATATTGTTCATGATTTGTTTAATATTTTCAGATTAAAGATAAACATGGAATAACACCTATATTAGCAGCAATATGGGAAGGTCATACAAGTAGTGTTAAAATTCTTTTACAAAAGGTAAGTTAGATGACAAAAGAGTTTTAGATAATTGTTATACAAAGTATTTTTTATAGGAAATAAAGGATATGGTATTCACTTGGGGAAAAAACTTTCTACAGCCACAAGAAAAATCTAAGTTAAAACAGGATTAATGCTGTTCTTCATCTCAAAGTCATAACACTAAAGATTTCAATATAGAGCAAAGTCTGACATATCATTGCAAGTTTATTTTGAACCTCATCACAAGTTTATTTTGAACCTCATCACAAGTTTCAGTTCGTCAAAGTCTTTCAATTACACATGCATGTGACACAAGAAAAATCACAGCAGCTACATGTAGTCTATAGCTAGATGAGTCTAAGACCCACCATTTTCTAAACAATGTTTATTAATAATTAATGTCTTTATGATGTTGTTAACTGAATTTCTGTAACTGTCAATAAAAGTAGATATTTTTTACTGGGAGAATATGCCACAAACATATGAGACCTGACTGAAAAATCAATTGGGGGACAGACCAGAAACTTACAATGTAACACAGAATCCCTAATACATGGACCTCAATGCACAATCAACTGATTCTTCAAATGTTATTCACAGTGAAAAAAAATAGTACATGTAACAACAATGGAGAACTTAGGACAAAGGAAAACACTTCACCGTTTCTTGTTACTCGTTTTCATGAGAGGAGGGCCAAAGATTATGGGTGTTTCTGAAAAATTTTAAGGTTGATAAAAATAAAAGGTTCTGAGAAAATTCAAAGAATGAGGTAAGAAATTATGAGAGGCAGAGCTTTAGTCTTTAAATATTTGGGATCAAGATATTAAACATTTGATGAAGTCTTAGAATATTTGGTGTCAATATAATGTCTGTTATAACAGTCCAGGCAATTACTGAAAACTGTAATATTACATTAAAATGTAATATTACAAATATCTGTAATATTACAGAAAACTGTAATATAGTGTTTATATTACTGAAAATTGTAATATTATAATATTACTGAATACTGTAATATAACCACAATATTACTAAAACTGTAATATTATTGAAACTTGCTATCTTATCAAAACTGTAATATAATACTAATTCCCTATATCTCATGAAATATAACTTCCTGAGAGCATTTGGGTATCAAATTACATAGCCTATAAATAGTGCTGCAGGATTCATTTCATCATTTGCATTTGAGACAATGGAGGTACCAGAGAGGATAGAAAATGATGTCTAAATCTGTGAAAGTGAAGGGTAAGTAAACAGTTTTCTTTTCTTTTCTTCAATTTAGAAAATTTTCAAAGCATAGCAGTAATTTTTAGAACTTAATGATAGGTAGACTATTCATTCTAATAATTGTTATTCTGGTGAAATGTCTATTAAAAGAGTGAAACGCTGTTAAAGTGATGCACCCTACAAATTGACAAGTGGAAATAATGGGAGATAACTGTGGTAATATTAGAATTTTGGGGAAAATGAGAATACATTATAATAATAATAATTAGAACATGTAGAATTACTTCTTCAATAATTTTGATAAGAATTATTGATATTATGATTTATTATTTGAATTGAGAGCAGTATAATAGTATAATTATTAAATATTTTGTATAAGTAATACAATATTTTCTTTCATTTGAATGTTTTAATATTACATGTATGTATATATTAGAAAAACTTCAAATGTGTAATTATGAAACAAACAAAAATATGATTTATATTTGTAAATACATTGCTATAGCATGTACTTAATAGCTAACTATATCATCAATACATGTTATACTGAGTTAAATTTCATGGTTTATTGTGTTATATTAGTGTTCCAAAAGTTTTCTCATTGCCAGTCATACCAGATCTTTTTAATATATTCATATTATTCAATGATTAGCTGAATGCATGGACAGCTTGTTATGGAGCTTTAAATTCTTTTCAGGGTGCCCAGATGGATCCAATTCCATTTTAAAACTATTATATACTATTCTTTGGTTTTGATAATACATGTATTATATATTTTGGTTGAAGATTTTATTTCACTTTTAGTTTTAATTCAGAAATGTTTTGCACTGTTTTTCATGTTTTTATTATTGCAAAATTGCAACTGGTATGGTTACTTGTATTTTGAATTCTGATGTCAAATTTGTATTCAGCATTCCTGACATTGTAATAATTGATAGATTTTTCAATATTTTAACATAAACCATAAAACCATAAAATCAAAAATCTGAATTTAAAATAATCATAATAAAATAATTATAAAAAAATCAATAAGTTATTGGCATACATAGGTGTTGTAACACATCAATTTCTCATAAGGTCACCTGATTTAGAAAAGACAATAATTTAATTAATGTACTTATATATATTTTAATACACTTTGTTGGTCGAGAGATCCCTGAAGTCTGCAGAGTGTAGCTTTTAATTTCAAAGATATAACATATATTTATATACATCTTGGTTATGAGCTGATTTAAAAAAAAAATTATATTTAAAAAAATCACAAATTTTGAGAAACAGTCTGTAAATGCAGCAACTCCAAAGTAGTGGGACTGTGGGAGGAGGCCAATTTGATTTTGCAGTTGTGCATAATATTAGCACTGTAAAAACTAAGCCAGATGATAACGAAATTTCAAAAACCACTTATCACTCAAAGACACTATAAATCCCAGATTCACAAATATATTTCTAGAGGTGTATCTCAGCATGTTATCAGTAATATGTTAGATATAAATTATGTGGTCACACTTTCTCAATTGTAATTATAACCACATGTTGACTATTAACTAGAACAGTCTTTATCAGAAGATCTGTACACATAGAAACTATTTTTTCTGTTCTTCCAGCTTCATTGTTTCAGGTTACATATTGAAACAAAAAACATTGAAACTTTTGATAAAAATTAAAATAATTATTTACTATATAGCTTATTAAAATTCCTGCTGTTAGAAATAAGACTCAATATTTTTGAACTTGCTATTTTTCTCCCTAATCAATATGTCTTTTGCAAATTAAGTATTCAGGCCCAAACTTGAAAGTTGTATTAAATTCAAAAAGACTGAAATATTATTAAGCGTTCTGTACCAGAAATTAGGCATTAGTGCTAAATGACTTAATGACAAGTAATATTTTATCAGGCAATCTACATTTTTTAGCACATTAAGGTGGCATCTTAAGTTGATGTTGTTTAAATAATAAACTGTTATCACAGAGATATGTCTCGCCTTTTGTAATTTTGATAATGCAAATGTTGAAATTAAAATAGCAATACTTTAACATGTAAGTTATGCAAATATTCAAAGTCGATGAACCATGACTGAAGTTACATGGCTAAACAACTCCATGGAATGAGATGTGCCAATGCTAATACAACTGCATACCAAATACCATTGACTTATTATAAGTCGTTCCTTTAAACAAACCTAAACACAAACATTAACTTGTAAACTATGTAAAAGTTTCAAAGTCAATGAACCATGATCAGGGTGGGCTATATTACCGACCGTGCGAGGGCTTAATAGCCAGTCAAGGTCGTTAAACACCCCCAGTAGTATATAATCTCCATGGAAACAATACTTGCAAATGCCAATAAATTTGCATACCAAATATCATTGACTTAACATTAGCAGTTCATCTTCAACTGATCTAATCACAAACTAATACATGTAAACTAAGCAAAAGTTTCAAAGTAAATAGACCATGACTAAGGGGCCAGGGCCAAATATTCTCCATGGAAATGAGATGTGCTAATGCTTATACAACTGAACACCAATTAACATTGGCCTACCACTAATGGTTCCCCTTGAACTGACCTAATCACAAACTATTACATGACAACTTACCAAAATTTTCAAAGTCTATAGACCATGACTAAGGGGGCAGAGCCAAATAATCTCCATGGAAATGAGATATGCCAATGCTTATACAACTGCATACCAAATATCATTGACCTACCACTAGTGGTTCCCCATAAATTGACCTAATCACAAACTAATACATGTAAACTATGAAAAGTTTCAAAGTCAATAGACCTTGACTGAGGGGCGGGCCAAATAATCTTTATGGTAATGAGATGTGCCAATGCTAATACAACTGCATACCAATCTTCAAGCGCCTGTGATTCTATATCATCAATATTCATATTCAGTAGAAATCATTTATTGCTTGAGAAAAATTGATGAAGATAAATTTATAAGTAATATAATATGCATTTGAGCAGTTATACAGGGATTAAGATAAACAAACCCAGCATGATATATGATCTTGTTTAATTGGCATCACCATGATGTCTGATACATGTAACACAGCTACTTTGTAGCTGTATTTTGGGCTTGTGTTTTAGTGTCATTGATCTAACCCGAATAATCCAGTCGTTATATTCCGTCAAACAATAGTGTATAGAGGGCGCTGATATCATTCGAGTTAACATTGATCATAAATAGATGTAAAAACTGTCAGCATCTAATTAAGTAGCCAAATATTACATGGGTTTTGTTTTAGATTGATATTAGAAATTGCAAATACATGTATATAATGTTCATCATGTTCATTGGACACTTTTCAATTACAAAATCAGAAAAAAACATTTTTCTTTGATTTATTGTAAGGTACCTAGTCAAAAATGACAAGGATTCACTGGCTTATCTGTTAGACGTAAACATTTTTTTTTGGTAAAATGGATGATGCTGTGGGCTTAAAGCTCTCCCAAACCTCAGATAAACAAGCACAGGAAACAACATTTTATTTTATTCACAGCAAATGATACATCTTCACTGTAATAATAGGTTTTGATAATAGTGAAGGTCTCTATACTGCAACAGTCACCAAGTGGCAGTGATTAAAAATCTGTGTGATTTCACACAGTTCTCCTCATGTATGAAGCAAACAGGAGAGCCACAATACTATTTTTAGTCCCCTACCAGCAAAGCTGAAGGGGACTTTAGGTTTGCACTCTCTGTCTGTCCGTCAGTCTGTCTGTCCGACAATCTGCCAGTCCGGCAAAAAAAAACCAGCTTTCCTGCACATTTATTTGTCATGCTTGAAGATATTGACTTGGTATTTGGCATATAGCTAAATCATGACAAGTTACAGATCAAGATCAAATTTTGTTCCCGGTTTAATTATTTTGGCAGAGTTATGGTCCTTGTTCATTATAAATTTAGCAGCAGCAGTAAGAAGGGATTTCTTTTGTGTTCATGAGCCATACCAGTTTATTCCTCGAGTTAAGATTTAGGGCAAAATTTAACAATTTCTTGAAATAGATGAATGCATCATCATTTAGTTTTACTCATTGAAATAGAAAATGATATTCACCCTCAAAATCTCTAAAGCTACAGCAAGTGCAAGTTTAATTGTCAATAAGGAGAGTACCCTGATACCTTCCTGAATCAATTCTAAATGGTGTAATGAAATTCTGAGCTTTATTTTAAGTTCATTCTTTGTTAAAATTGTCCATAATGGAAAGATATGTTTTCTCTTCCAAAATTGTATTCAAATCTAATATTATTAAGCTTTTAGTTCACCATCTTAACTGTTCAGTGTGCCATAAATCCACAACTTTTGATTTTAAAACTTTGAAAATGAACTCCTAGTATAAATTGATTTTCAATGTCAAATTTTCAGTAAGATTTTTTTTAGTCCTGCCTACAATAGAAGAGGGGCATTATGTTTTTCGGTCTGTGTGTCCGTCCCACTTCAGGTTAAAGTGTTTGGTCAGGATAGTTTTTGATGAAGTTGAACTTGAAACTTAGTACATAAAAAGTGTGCCCTATGGTATGATTTTTTTTAATTTAATGCCAAATCATAGTTTTGACCCTAATTTCATGGTCCACTGACATAGAAAATGATTATAGTGCAAGCAGGGCATCAGTGTACTATCAATGACTATGGATACATTTCTTGTTTTAAAATATATATTGTTTTTTTTTTTAAAGACATCTTTTAGCGATAAGATTCCCTATAAATTTAATATAAAATAGTTTTAATAGTCTCAATTGATAATTACCGCACAATGTGCTTCCAGAATAATTTTAAACAACATTTTTAAAATGGTTGAAATACATGTAATACATGAAAATCAAAGTCTGCTCAGAATTTGACAAAACTTGATATTTAATTTACATAAAACAAATCTGGACCCCTCTTGGTATCTATATTGGAACCCTGTTAAATGTTTTGTTTTATATCATAATTGATAATGTATGTGCCTTGCCAAAAATGTGCAAGTGGGGCCCTTACTGACATTGTATCTAGTTTGTATATATTAAATTTGAAATCCTATTTTTGAACCTCATTTTGACCATGGAAGTATTATTTTGTCTTTATAATACTTCCATGTGTTTAAATCTAGCTGAAACAAATTGCAGTAATAAATGCCTTCTATAGTGTATATTAGTATTATATAGCATTGAAAAGAGGTTTTATTTTATATTAATTTAATTTATAAGCTAGGGTTGCTATTTATATGATTTTAAAACTGATAGAAAAAGTTTATAAAGATTTCTTAGGACTCAATATTTCTCTTCTGATGTTAAAATACCATGGAAGTATCATTTCTACTATAAAACTATGTAACAAAACCAGGTGTCTGTACATGTGTTAATACTTGGACTTTCCCACATGCCACAGACAATTCTTATCAGTGATATAAATTTTACAAAACAATTAGAACTTGAAGGAATGTAACCTCCAGTGGTGCAAACATTATGAAGTAACAGATTACATTTATTTGATCACAATAATTTGTAGAACTTTTGTTACATTATTATTAAAGACCCATCCCAGTTCTGGTGACTTAATATTTCAGAATAAAAATAAATTTCATTATATTTGACATGAATGTTTCATGAGAACCCAAAAAGAAATAATAACAATTGCACATTTTTGTTAACAAAACTTGTAAATATAATTAGATCAAATTGTTCTTTTTTTAATATCAAGCTTTTCACTGCCTCGTTAATTTTTGTTCTTCATTCAGAGCCTGAAGTAACTTTTGTATGCATGATTGATAATTATTCAATTAATTATGCTAATGAACAATTTTCTTCACTGTAGTAGATAAATAATAAGATGTGGGGAATAGGTCATTGAGGCAGAGAGTGCATTTGTTTCTAACCTGAAATTTTTTTCATCGATACGATACGTTAAGCTGCTAAAAAAAATACATCGTTTTTGTATTTATTTGCTTTTTGGTAGGGGTGAGCTACTGAGACATCACATACCACACTCTTCATATATTTGGTATATCAAAAATATATACTCCGTCATATATTTATGAACCAAAAATAGACCTATTCATATATTTAACTGATAAAAGATACTTTGCCATTCCATCTCAAAAGTTACAGACACATTGAACATTTCTTTGAGATTTGTAATCTTATTTCCTATTTATATATTAAACAGATGAAAGACACTTTGTCATTCTTTCTCAAAAGTTGCTCACACATTAGAAATTTCTTTCTAGAATTGTAATCTTATTTCCGGTTTACATTTTTTGGGGTGTTAATAAGTTGCAAATGCCAAAATAATGGGATTAATAGCATCAACCGCTAGTGAATAAATAGTTCAGTGGAAATACCACATTGAGATAAATTGATTTGACAATATATACTGAGGTTTTAACCACATCCAAAAATTGTTGACATCTTATTTGTCTCGGACACTTTTGATATATATATACAGGAATCACTTAAATACTTAAATCATGCTGTGTACTAATAGACTATAAAATAGAATTAAAATTAAATAAATTTTAAAACGACAAATAAAGCACTCACTTTATGAAATTAACTAGTTACCAATTGTCTCTTCCAGATACAGAAACTTGGGAGACGAACAGCTATTATGCTGTTGCATTCAAGGATAAATGGTACCCTGGAGTAGTAACCGAGATAAAAGGAGATGACTGGCCTTAATCAAATATGCACCTTCTGGTGCAAATTTCAAATGGCCAGGAAAGACGATTATGCAATACCACATATAAATTCAATGCAATGCTGTGCAAAGTTCATGTTAATAACTTGGCAAATGGACGTCTATGGACAGTGGTCAATACAAAAAATTGATGACTTATAAAAAAGTCAATCCGAATTGCAAATTGTAGAAATTAATTATGAATAGAAACAAATCACATCTGATCAATGGCTTTTAATTTTTTAAAACAAATTATAGAATTAATCAAAGCTTTCCTTATTCATTTTTTGACATAAAATTGAGAACGAAACCTCAGAAAACACATGTATTCTTCCTGATAGTTAAAAATTCATGGCATTATCCAGTTGCGGATCCAGATTTTTGAAAAGTAGGGCCTGCTAAATGTTTTTGTTCTATTAGCAGTTTCAAAGGGGCCCGAACCAAATTTTGCCTAAAATCCTGGTTATTGTTATGGACCTTTATATTAACTTACAGCATTATTGCAATGCTATTCCAGTTCAGTTAATGAAATAGACAAGTATAAATAATAACTGTACATTAAGAGATGCATATGCAAGTAGCAGAATTGTTTTACCTTTATTACCCAATCCCTAGACAAGGTCAAGATTTGACTATTTCATTTGCATTTATCTTTAAAAAATATTGACCAAAGGCATACCTGTACATTTTGTACCTGAAAATGCCCATATAACACAAAACATATTTGGAGTGGGGTGTAGGGGTGGGGTATTGTTTTGATTTTATTAAAGTTATCTAAACAAAGACATGATTATTGGCTTTTATATAGCTACCGGTACCAATGATAATACAACTGCATACCAAATATCATTGACCTTCCACTAGTGGTTCACCATAAACTAGACCTAATCACAAACTACTACGTTGTTGACGCCGCCTCCACCAGAAACAGCATAGATAAAGTGTTTTAATTCTACTATTGTTAAAAACTTGTTTTGTGACCTTTAATCTATTATATAAAAAGAAATGTATAGTTTTGTAAGTTCTTGTTTACTGTGTTCTGATTTTTTTAAATAAAAGCAAATATGTACAGCAAGATTTGAATAATCCTAAAATAGCAGAATAAATAAACTATATGTCTTAAATGAGCAATAGCTCTGATTTAAACTGGATTCTGAAAAGAGTCCCATAAAATTTCAGTTTAAAATGTGAATGCTAAGTTTGTCATTTTTCTGTTTGATATTTTTATTGGTTAACATTTGTTAACAATATAAAATTATGACTTTCGAACATATGATGGGAATTAACGGAAATCAGTGACATTTCTTTTAATTTAATTGTCCATTCAGTACATGCGTATGTTATCTATATTATTTTTAGCTTTCACTGTCAAGTAAACAATGAACATAATAAATTCAATTTGATAAATTTGTTGTTGTCGTTTTACCGTAAACACTATTATTTTTGAAAGAAAAAACCCAGACATAATGGTTTTCTGCAATAAATGTAATTTATTTAACCAAATGGGAAATAACCCTTATTTCCTTTTAAAAATGTTGTATTACAGGAAAGAGTAATATTACAGATTTATGTAATATTACATTTTAATGTAATATTACAGTTTTCAGTAATTGCCTGGACTGTATAATATGATATTGGTGTCAAGATGATGTTTATTATTTTATATTTCTTGTCAAGATAACTTTTAATTGAAATAATTATTTTACAGGGTGCTAGTAAAGAAGGTAGTTCACCTGACGGAATGTCATATTTAGAATGTGCAGAAAAAGAGGACATTAAGCAGCTATTACAATGACTGAACAAAAACTAAAACTAATTATTTTTTAAAATAATATTGTGAGAGCTTGAAGCTTTCATTATTTGTCATAATCAAGGTCATAAAAAATAATGTTAAATTTTGAATGTTAAGTCCTCATAAAAAGAAGGTTTGTGACAGAAGTGTGTTTTAAGTTTATGTACTGCCATCACATTCATAAAATTTTAAGAATATATATTGAAAAAAAAATTACGAATTTATTTCACACTGAAATTTTGTTTTAAAATATTTGTTTGATGAAGGTAAAAACCATCTTAAGCATGTCAAGTAGATTCGTCAAGTAAAGATCAATCATAGACATAAGGTCTAGATTTATAATAAACTATTTTGAACAAAATTTTTATAATAAACTATTTTGAACAAAATTTCTTTTGACAATCAAATTTATAGCTAAAGATTCAAAACTTTTTTTCAAACATTCTATTTGATATAGATTTTGTTACATTTGTAAACAAATGTTTTACTGTTGAAAATGTGTACTCTATTTTCTCCAGCTTTTAGAATGTTGAGAGACTGAAGATTAAGTAATTGCATAATAATTTATTAGAACATCAACATTGTGTTAACGATTTTTTTCATGAATGGATATTTTAAGTCTTAATTCATTTAAGAATTGTTGCACAAAAGTATTTAATATTAACAACATTTTTAATAGATGGTTTTTTTTCTTCAGGAGAGCATCTATTAAACATCTATTTTTATGGAAAAGTGAACGTTACTTATTTTCTTGGAAAAACCACAATCTTTAACTTGATAACAAAATATTTAAAACTAAAGTTTGTATGTATAAAAGCGTCATGTCTAAATTGATATTACCAGAGCACAAGGATAATTTTTTTTATACTTTATAGCTTAATTACCTTTGCACCAATACCTTGTCAGGCTTGTGTCATGTTATTAAAATATGTGAAACCTTTAAGAATGCAATTAATGAGAGCTACATTAAACTAATAGTTAAGTATGGGGTATGCAATATGTGTTTCTTTTCATCCTGACTTGCATGAGTTTGAATGAAGAGAAGCAAAAGGTTTGTCTGTGCATGTATTTCAATGTTTTCAGATTTGATAAACCATGTGTGGTTTTCAGTATTATGTTCAAAATGTTATAAAAATTTGGCAGTTGCCTCCCTTTGATTGCTTGGATTATCTTAATTTTGTAATTAAATGAACAAAACTTGATATTTTACTTCTGTATGTATAACTTACACTGGTTAATATTATTTATTGCAATATTTTATGCAATCAAGAATTTATATAATTCCTTCAGATCTAATATTTTCTTGTAAGTTAAGTAAAATTTGAACAAATAGATTGAAAAGTTATGACGTTCTACTAATCATCGATAAAGTCTATTGGAATAGTTTAGATATAGCTCCAATATAGATTGAGTCGGTTTTGTGATATTTTATTGGGGATTTTTTATTGAACAAAATAGTTTAAATATGTGTTTTACATCCATTTTGATAATAGATAGAAGTCTAACAAAATCATTTATATATACCAATCTAATAAAAATTGAGGTTTTTATTTTACAGTTTTAGAATAACATGAAAATCTGAAAGTAAATTTTGTTGGAATTTTTTATGCTTTCTAAAGTAAAAAACAAAGACAAAATTTTAAAACTTAAGAATTTCGGGAAGTCTTATGACTTTGTTATACAATAAGAATTAATGATAATATCATGTAACATTTGTTTCTAACGATTAAAAAAAAACTCTTAATGAATGACTCATCCATGTAACTACATGTTTAATAATGCCAATGGACTTTTGTCTTGACCTTATGTCTTGATAAATAAACAGACATATATGTAAGAGAAAAACGATTTGTAATAAAAGACACTGTTCCAAATATCAACTCAGTAAAGACAAATTTGAGAGAGAAGATGGGGTAAATGTTTTTGGATTATTTTTCATCATATTTATTAAACTACACAGTTCAGTGGGTTTGAACGTACTGCAAATGGGGTCAGAGGTGATGGATACACAGTCCATGTTTTGTTTGTGCTTGTTAAATGTAAAAGAGGCACTGGAAAGGATTATTTGTTGTTCTCTTTAGGTCACAATCACTGTCATCGAAAAAAGGAACAGACTGCAAAAGTTTTCAATGTAAAATATTATGTGACTTTTCAATATAGAATCCAAATGGGTTATATCTTTCAATTAGATGGTAGACTGTTTTTGAAAAATGTTTTACAGTCACTCTTCAAAAAAAACATTTATTTGTTCAGGAGGTAAAATTTTTTTCCATTTTGTTGTCAAGGATACTTGTTGACCACAAAAAGATGACAGGCTTTATATCATAAAAACATCAGAATCTAAACTAAAATATTAACCCTTTCTAGGGCCTCTAGTTTTTGGTGCATATGTACTTGTCAGGTACAAAATTGTTATTGAATCACTAACCTTATTATATGCTTCACAAATGTCAGTATTTATAATAAATTTTATAAAATATAATTTGCCTTAAATTTTATTGAAATTGTCATTTCGTATAAAATTAATAGTCTCAGTCAAAGCAAAAGAGTTCTGAGATGTCATATATTCAGCTGTTTAATACTGAAATAGGAAATTGCACAACTTGGTTTAGAAAGGTCACCTTTGAGTTTGATTGTGAAAAATATATTAAGAAAACACTACAGATCCATTATAATAAGTTTATTTGGCTTGAGGCCAGTATGAGTTTTTTTGGTATCTGTTGTCTGTAATCTTTTTTGAAACATTTCTCTGAAACTGCACACTTTATTCAAATTAAGAAAAACATGCCCTTCATGGTTTAAAATGGAACTTAATAGTAAAATGCATCTAATTGGGTATTATTTTGAAACCATGAAAAATACAGATATATAATTGGAGAAAAAGTTCAGAATATCAAAATCTACCTACTTTCTATTTGTACAAAAAATTCACAAACATTAATAGGGCGTTAATTGCCCTTCTACACTATGTCTAGCATTGTTTTGTTGTTGCCCTGAAAACTATAATAGAAATAAAATGCATGCAGCCTACATGTCATGTTGTAAACAGGTAAGTTATCGTGGGAATATATTGATGTAATTGTTGATTACCAAAAGAAAATTTAAGATTGATTAATTGGAATTATGGAAATACTGCACCATTTTAAAGTGTGTTTTTGCAATGCTTAAACTGCGTTATCTTTGAAGATTATATAAAAATCTTTGCATGAATTTCTATACTTGATTTGAGTTGAAAAAAAGTTTTCTCTGCACATTCCCCATTTATTTTGTGTTGCTCTGATAACTCATGACATGTTATAAACACATCAGTTATGGTGGGAATATATTGAAGTAATTGTTGATTGACAAAGGAAAATTTGAGATTGATTAATTTGATTTATGGAAATGCTGCACAATTATAAAGTGAGTTTTTGTAATGCTTATCTTTGAAGAACTGTGTCATCTTTGAAAAATATATATTTAAAAAAAAAAACATTACATAATATTTCTGTATTTGCATTGAGCTGAAATACAGTTTTGAATTGTTTTCTGTGCACTAATTCCGAATGTCAATTTAGGTATATATCTCGATTTGCAGTAATGCATATATATGATTAAGTTGTTGAGCCACAATCCTTAACCCTTTGTGTGTTCCACCTAGGGGCATTATGTTTTTTGGTCTGTCCGTTTTCAGGTTAAAGTTTTTGGTCAAGGTAGTTTTTGATAAAGTTGTAGTCCAATCAACTTGAAACTTAGTACACATAATTCCTTGGATATGATCTTATGCCAAATTAGAGTTTTAACCCCAATTTTACGGTCCACTGAACATAGAAAATGATGGTGCGAGTGGGACATCCGTATACTATAGACACATTATCGTTCCTTGATTGTGACATCACCAAACACGACTTGAAGCAAAACTATTACTTGTCATTGGAAATACCATTTACTTAATGAGACATGAGTCCCTTCCAGTCAAAGACTTTACAAGCCTTTACGGGCCGATAATTGGATTTATAAAGTATTTGTATTAATCGTCAACTCATAAGATCTGTCTTAAGATCATAGTGAATACACCCATCAGTGGTCAGTCAGTTATATTTGGTATGTGGCATTATGATAATTAAATGCACCTCAATTCAAAACCAGTGACTGCGTATTGGAAATGATCAGAACTTATGCTGATCGATAGTAAAAAGCTTGCCTAAATGAAGCGTTTGTGTGGCCAGCATATAGCTACACAATCACGTCAGGTCGGGAGGAGTACCATGATCTATACACACCCAAGAGTTCATGCAAGAACTCTTTTAAGAGGTCTGTTTATGGCCTGTTGCAAGGCTAAATGTTTTGCTTCTTAACATTAACAGTTTATCGTTCTGATATGCATATAATATTTTTCACTTGACTGATACATATAGATTCTATCACTACATCGAGTGTGATACGATATTTGGTGGTGGAATCTGTTTCTCTAATGATTTTTAGACGATGTGCTGACAATCTTAATCCTTCTTTTTGAACGACCGGCAAAAAGATGTGTTCTTTCTACGTGACGTCATCAGGCATGGTCGCCTTTTTTTCATGACGTCACAATAGGAATTTCAGAGGAAAGCAAGACAATTTGACGTCATAACCGAATTTTGACCAATGAAGAACTGAGATCAAACGAACCACACGTTGATTAAATAAAAAATATCAACAGGTCAGGAAAAGGAAAAATCGAGTAAGAATTCGAGAAATTCAGCCTTCGTAATTCTGCACTTATCATGATAATGTTCAATCATTTCATGTTGACTACATGTACAACATGAATAATATACTGCAATTTGAACCAATACCAAATTTTGATTTTTTTTTGAGGGGAAGGGGGCTTGTGAAAGGATAAGAATAGACAATCTATAGTCTGTTCAAAAGTAAACACAAATGCTGCTGTACGAAAGAGAAAGGTGGTCTACCAACAGTTGAAAAAGAATATTCCGCTCGCAAATAAGTTCTGTCCAGATCAGGATAATGAAGTGGTTTTCCCTTAAACAAAAATACCAATGAATAAATAATAATGCCTATGTTACCAAGACAGAGGGTGCAGTATTCTACGGCATAATTATTTTTCAGATCTTTCCCAGTAAAATTATTTTTATTTCTATTTTACCGAACTAACACGAAATACTCCCGGATCGTGCATTTCGCGAAGCTAAATGAACGTGCATTTCTGGTTACTAGTAATTTGTTCCCATCTAGACAATGCATGAAAACATTCCAACTGACACAAGACAATAGATTTATCAATAAGAAATTAAAAATTAATCATAACAAATGTTATGTACTCATGGGGTTGTCTAGATGTTTGCATTGTTTCTGTATTTCATCGTCAGATTGTGACTATCTTAGCCGTATTTGGCATAACTTTTTGGAATTTTGGGTCCTCAATGCTCTTCAACTTTATACTTGTTTGGTTTTCTAACTATTTAGATCTGAGCGTCACTGATGAGTCTGATGTAGACGAAACGCGCGTCTGGCGTATCGAATTATAAGCCTGGTACCTTTGATAACTAATTATAAAGTAATTGTTTATTTTCTTTATTTGCTCAATATAATGTTTGGTTATGTTACCCTTACTGTAAAGTGTTGATCAATGCAAGGATGAAGCGTGACCGCATTTTAACAAAGAGGTCCACGTAAAGCGGGACGACTTCAAATTTCAGTGATTTAAGGGTTTTGTCCGTGTTCTAAATTTTCTGTACACTAATGTTGATTTTCATGCGAACCTGAGCATTTGATTTAGGGTCATTTTGAAACATCTACACGTCATATGATGTTTGTTTTTCTCTAATTAATATTTTTTTCAAATTTATTTTCAAAAGTTGACTTGTTACTCATGAAGATAAGATTTCCGCGAGGTAATTTCAAATCCCAGGAAATTGCGAGAATGCAGGATTTTGCACCATTTACTCCAGAGCTTCTTGGGGCCTTAAGCGGCCCCCATACCCCTTGCCGTTGGACTTCCTCCTCCGGCTTTGAGTACACATCATGTTGGCCTAGCTACGCCCCTGATATCTCGCATGCATATTTATATATTCGAACTAAAAATCATTCAGCATGTTCAGTCGCAACAAAATAATAGTCATACGTTGTAAGAATTAATTTAAAAGGTTAGTACGTAAATGTATATTTTTCAATAACAATTTACTATGGCCAATACCAAATCACCCTCAAATTGACCTAACGATTTTCATAAACCATTTTTATACCTATGATTTCATATCATTTGTTCCGACATTTAAACAGTTAAAGCAATTTCGTTAATGTTAAGTAGACTTATTTTAAATCAGTCACTATACAAGATATTTTATACAAGCTTGACCTGGTTTCGTAAGGAAAAACTAGACATAAAAATAACCGACAATTACAAGGATATATATTTAGAGATAAGCAGTTCACAGAAGACAAATCTTTGGGAGAATAAAGGAAACAGGTAAGGTTTCACCAATTTTCTTTGAGGTATAAGCTTGTATTTAAAAGAAAACCTGAACAGAATTTTAGTTTTTAAGACAGATTCTCAATTCGCTGTTTATCATCGATAGAAAATCAAAGAATTAAGGGGTATCCATACATGACACATATCAGTGCATACACAGCAAAAACACACACCAAAAAAGCAACAGCGCTTTAATTGCTGTTTTTCATCTCAAAGTCACAGTGAGGCCTTCAATACCCACCTCACTGCAAGTTTAAGACGTCCCCTAGCAACTATTAGAGCGGAATTCTTTGCAAACCTGAAATAATTCAGGTAGAAGTTTAGACGTTTTAAGATGTGACACCACACAATCAATCTGTCTTACTGCATGTACTGGTGTACCTGCAGATGTGTGGTTTTTATAAAATAAAAATCAAATAAACTTGATTCGATTGATTGAAAAATCAAATTAACAACGAATGTACTGTCGTTTTACAAATCATGTTTACAACATTATTAAACTCAATTTTAAACAACCTGATCATGGTAAAATTGCACAAAACTAACATATTTCGTATTGCACACATTTCTGTGACCTAACGGAAATATCAGTGAGAAAGGGAATCTGCCTGTAATTAAACAATGCTTGTGTAGCAAGTATTTGAGTTATTTTAAAGTGTTGGCACATAAAGTTTGGATAGCAACTGTTGCTTTGGAATAATTGCATCACAGATTGCAATAATCTCTTAAAAAGTCTAAACTGGCCTTTAGATTGATATACATAGATAGATAGACAGTTTATCATCATAAAACCATGCAAGTACAAAGGTTACAGAGAAGTTAAAAACATGCATACCAAATATTAGATGAGATAACATAAAACATAAAAATAGCAAAAAAAAAAAAAAATAGAAATATAAGAATACAAAACAGGTAAATAGACATGTTGAAAGAAATAGTTTCAGTGTTTATTATGTTGAAACTATTGTTGAGAAGAAGGAGTGGTTTTACTGTTGATATATCTTATGAAATTGCAAAGCTGTCTGAGTGTCTTTGTTTTTTTTTTTTAAGTTAAACAGTATATAAGCATACCTTTTACACAAATATTCTCGTATAAGTTAAGCTTTTTTTTTTGTATTTTATTTGTTTTTGGTGTCTTTTGGCGATGTATATGGTCAAATCAAGCAGAACAAGATTTCCCCATACGTCTCAAACTTATTTAGACATTTCTAAATGCATGTCTACCACGATTCGTTATTATAACAATTATATAGGTTTCCACTAGGTGACCAAATCATCTACCAACAGTTGAAAATGAATATTACGCTCGCCAATTATTCTTGATGTCCCAATAATGAAATGATCTGCTCTTAAATAAACACACCTACAAAAGGCACTGAATACACATACTTCTTTAAAATACTTGTGTGACAGAGAAAGTTTTGAGCATTTTTGTTTCTAATGAAGCCGCAGATTTATCGAATTGTAGTCAAAACTCAAAACATATTAATGACACGTTTTCTGTTTGGGACAACTTGTTTTGTGCAATGTTTAACAATCTAATGTTACTGTCTGATGTTTGAATTCATCCTAGAAATGTTGGTTTTTTAAGTTTTTATTATGAAACTCTTGGTTTTGTAAAACTTTTTCATTGTTTCAATACAGTAACAGTAGTTTGATTTCTGACATTTCGTGCTCAGGCAAATACAATACCAACAATAACATAAATTACAATAATAAACGTCCATAGTCAACATAAACTCATGTTATATTTAAAAAAGATTTCCATACCTCATTATTGGAGGGAAAAACAGACCCATTTAGGTAAACCTATAAAAATGCTGCGTCTAAGTCTTTAAGGAGACGAGCTTTGTGTTTAATATTTGGAGAAAAGTAAGTTTCTGTTTGTTACTTTGAATGGTCTCTTCCTAATCGATTTAACCATCGGTTAACTACTGTCCACTTAATTTCTACCCTGAAATTGGCCTAACGATTTTCTTAAATACGTTTTTTGTATCTCCACCTCACATAACGTTTTCTTCAGTTCTGGTATCGGTTTGGGGTAGACCATTTGATTTTCTGGGAAGGGACAGATGGATTTCTAGCTTGTGGAATTTTAATTTTACACAAGAATTCATATCTGCGGCAATACTGTTTTATTTTTTTCAGAACTTACTAGGCCAGAGAATTCATTTTAAAAATCCTATAAAATTGTTTTTCATTTCTATTTTCTATCCCTTCTCGTCGATATACATTTAATTAAGTAGCACAAATTTATACCGATTAATTCCTTTTGCAAAACTAAGTGTGCATATCTGGGTACTTTGTTCTCATCTAGAACAAGTATTGATTTATAAATCAAAATTATGAATAAATGGTAATAAAAGTTATATATTAATGTACCCCATGGTTGTCTAAATGTTGGCATTCTTTCTGTATTTTACTGTCAAATTGTCGGTCATTTTATGAAGTACTTGTTAGAATCCTTTGGTTGATAAAATCTATTGTTTGGACTTCCCTCATTTTGAATTTTGCTTGGAATTCGATATTTTTATTAATACTTTTTCGAGTACCAATACATGTACATGTGCAAGTAATCAAGTGGCATTTCTTTCCAAACAAGGCATATTATTACAAACAACACACCTAAATACTTGATAGATTGATTGGTTGGTGTTTATCGCCACTTTCAGCACTATTGTGCTATTTTGTAGTAGTCAGTTTTAATTGGCGGAGGAAGCCGAAGTGCTCGGAGAGAACCATTGACCCTCGGTGGGAAAATTGACAATCATAGTCAATTAAAATTGGAGTCAAGCACATCTGCCACGTGCGGGATTTGAACTCACAACTTCAGAATTGACTGACTATCTGTTGTAGCAAGTCATCGTTATTTTTGTGTTACTATAATTCGTTACTGCCTAATTTCATGAATTGTATAAGGAATGGTCAAAATCTAAATTATGAATTGAATGACAGGTGAAACTTTATGAGAATTAATTAGACACAGTAATGCAAGCCCATTAAAGGATGTGCCTAAAAACTTATTACCGTTTTTTCGCACTGTTTTTCTACAAATTGTAATCGAATTGACAGAAATTCAAGAAACCTTTTCTTCAGACTGAATCTTGATTATTCCAATTTAAAGCGAAACGTTCGATTTTGTCTTATTATGAAACACGTATATGCATATCTAATTAATCGAAAAACATTATGTCGCGATTTAATGGTAAATTAATATTTTCAATGGCTATTTACAATGCTCAATACTATTTACCCTTTTATACGTGTAATTTGTCATTTGATCAGACCTTTAAAACAATTTTGTTTATCTTTGTAGATGCGTCAGGTAGATTTTTAAAAACTCAATCTATTTTAAAGTCGTACCATAATAGGAAAAAAATGTTTTAAAAATAAACAATTACAAGGATATATTTTTAGAGATAAACAGTTGACAGAGACACGACAGAAAGAAAATAACTGTTTTAAAGCGTTATACGTGTCGGGTGGATAATGTGTTGGAAGAAAGATCCTTTTGGAATCCAGACTGAAATGTAATAATCACAAAAGACAAGGCTAAAAAGGAAGGGTAAGCCCTTTTCACCTTCTTAGTATTGTGATGATTAATTAATTCACCAGTACCTTAACCTGTTCGGTTTGGTATATATATGCCAGTGAAAAGAAGTCAATAATAATTTTAAAAAAGGCGAGATAAACAAATGAATGTACTGTATTTTTCCGAACTTTATTTCAATAAGACTGGTCATTGTAAAGTATACAAATCAGTTCATTTCCTATAAACAACTACACCTTTCCATGTCCAAAAGGAATGCTACTAAAGTTGAGGAGTATCACCATTTCAACGTGCCCTTTATGGCTGTAACGACAAAATTCATTGTCTTAGTAAGTTTATTTATATGTTTATACACCTGTGGACTAGCATGTCTAATCAAATGGAATTTGTTGGCTTAACAACAGCAATGTTTTCATTTAGTCACGATCTAGATTAACGAACCTTATGCTGACATTTATTATGAAGATAATGTAAATTATTTAATCTGATTACCTGACATTTTATATTATTATGGGTGTTGTCGACAAATTGTAAAATGAGTGATTATGTAAAATTCCTATTATTTCCGGAGCTTTGTGTTAGATTATAATCATGAAAGTTTTACCTATTATGTCTGTTTTGTTCACACATTGTTGTCAATATAATTGAATTTTATGCGACTGTCGTACAAGTGAGAGGTATAAAACCAGCTTTAAACCAGGTTTAATCTACCATTTTCTGCATAAGAAAATGCCTATACCACGTCAGGAATATGACAGTTATTATACATTCGTTTGATGTGTTTTGGCTTTTGATTTTGCATTTTGATTAGGGACTATCCGATTAGAATTTTCCCGAGTTCGGTATTTTTGTTATTTTACTTTTTAAGTCTCTTAAAAATGTATGATTTCATTCAAAATCAAAACCGGCGTTCTATTGGGAGTTATTTTTAATATACATACCGTTTTAAATTTTCCTCGGAGTTCGGTATTTTTGTTATTTTACTTTTTATTCTTTTCTTCAGTATGTCTAATCATTTGCCATTTGTTTAAAAAAATTGTAATGTGCAATTATTCTTCCCTTTACATATCTTAGTAGAAAAAAGTAAGGTTTAAAATTGTCAACTAAACATATAAAGGTTGTATAAGGTAAACAAATTCAAATAGAGTAGGCAATTCAATTAACAATTGTATTCTTGCTTTTAAGTTATGTCTTTTTAACATTTGTTATCATATTTATAACTACTTTTTTGTATTGGCTTTTTCATATCAAATGATATCGACAATTATTGCAGTTATGAATTTTTCGCACCTTTAGAAAATAAAAAAAAAAAATAAAACTAATTATGGCATTTGAAGCATTAAAATGTAAAATTAATGTGAATTTAACTTTTTTGTTCTCGGAAAAACACCCTTAAAAACAACTACTTTTGGCAACCAATTCTTCTAATAACTGTTGTGAAATGGATAACATGATTAAAAAAAAAAATTCTGTCTTTTTAACCCACCATGTTTTCTTAAAATGTCCTATACCAAGTCTGGAATATGGCAGTTGTTATAAAAAAAATCCGTTTCTATGTATCTTGGCGTTTGTTTTTATAGCAGTTCAGTGTTTATGTTGTTCCGTAGTTTTCCTCTTAAAGTTGATGTGTTTACCTTGGTTTTGGTTTGTGACACGGATTTGTTTCAGCTTAATCGATTTATGACTATTGCACAGTGGTATACTAATATTGCCTTTTGTAAATATGAAAATACAAATAAGAAGATACCCCCCAAAAACGCAGCAAACTCAACAACCAAGGGCTCGACACCATAAATAAGTCCACGAACATACGTTAGTTTAAATGACATTCTACCAATTCTAATCGAATAATTAACAGACACAAATTGTCCAAAGCTCATAATGTTTTATATCTTTTCTGTCACCAACAAATACGACGGTACTTTATAAGTATATAATTTCAGTTGTTTGAAATCTTACTAGTGAAAATTAAGTTAAGAAAATTAACATTTTATAAATGAGTCGCGTTAATGAAGTTATACTTAAAACACATGTTATGCACCTTGCACAGTGATATATATAAATATATATATGGTTTAATACTATATCACTGGGTTGGTATTTCATATTGGTTTTATCTAATGCCAGGCTCCCTGATATATTTATTTTGCTGTTTTTTGTTTGTTTGTTTATTTGATAAGGGATTGTTGCACTCTATCGATTTTATTCTCTCATAATGAAAGTGTTACAGAAATACCGTCACAAATTAAAGTAGTGATATGTGTCACTCATGGAATAGCACAACTGTAGTTGAAGAGTTGTTGCCGTAAATTGCAATTGCAGTTTTACTCTCGACGCATAACGGATATTGAAACCGTCAAATCAAAATTGACGACACCAACTCTTTAACTAGCGTTGTTATTTTCATTCTAATAAAACACGACAAAAAGAAATAATACGTTAGAGCTTGACAAAAAAGTATAAATGTGCGATAAGATTTTCCTTGGAGTTAGGTATTTCTATTGTTTTACTTTTTATTTTATTTAAACAATTTAAACAATTTTGCTATCTGCTATTAAATGTATTTAATAGTTTTAGCGCTTTTGTTAACATATTTATTAAGACACTTAGTCATTGAAACTGCATCAAGAAGAGTCGAACAAAGACGCGTTGTGGTGAGCCGATAATCTATGATGACCCTTTTCAGAAACATTAAACTTATCTTATTCTTTAGAAAGTACTGGAACTCTTTTTTATTCTATTTTTTATAATTTTACTTTTAATATTTTCAATGTCAGCTGATGACTTCTACTCTATATCCTCTCCTATTTACATCGATTCATAAATATGAAGTAGTGTATTTCGAACCTACTTTTGAAAAGTTTAAATACCTTTTTATCAAATGTAAATTGAAAAACCTTTAGTTCAAAATTACCACTAGACATTACCAGGATCTATTTTTAACCGTATAATTAGGTAAGTCGTTTTGTTATTCATGTACAGGCTTGCAAAATATAATTTCATGCTTTTAATTTCTTCGTTATAGTTTACTCGTGATACATTTTAAACATCAATTAAATTAAACGTCTGCAATACCTATAATGAATTACAGTTTCACCGAAGAATAATTACAAAAACCGTGCATTATTCGTAAAGTGAAAGATTACTGAGAAATGAAAAAAATGATGACATTAAGAACATGAAATTGTCATAAAAGAGAGGCAAAAGATACGAAAGGGACATTCATACTCATAAGTCGAAAATAAACTGACAACGCCATGGCTAAAAAAGAAAAAGACCAACAGAAAAACAAAAGTAAACAAAACACAGCATAGAAAACTAAAGACTGAGCAAGACGAACCCCACCAAAAACTAGGGGTGATCTCAGGTGCTCCGGAAGGGTAAGCAGATACTTCTCCAAATGTGGCACCCGTCGTGTTGTTCATGTTAGTACAAACCCGGTAATAAGTCTAATTCGATAGATCACATTCGGAGAAAAGGGACGGGATTGCAGTTACGACATTAGGAATATATCCGCTATTAACTATGAAACGGATATTCCGTAACAGTCAACCAACTCGTGATGGCGTCCGTAAAATTTACGGACGGATGATTTCAACTTCACGACTTGCCACTCTTGGCTTAAAACTTTCTTGTGAGCAGCAACCATCTATCAAGGAAATCATGATAGGAAATACAAGCCCTGGAGTATCGTATCAACTGGGATACCGCATATATAGTTCAATGAGTTTCATAATTTCACTTCTAATGACTTAGCACTCAGCACTCAGCAGTCAATATATTTATCGTTCATTTTAACTAAAAAAAGTCAAAATCACACAATTATCAATTAACTGCTAGAATATGTTGTTTAATATGTATCATACGCATATGTTTACTGCCAAACAGTACTTAAGTGACATAATTGATATCTGCATTTTATACCAGACACACTCAAAAATAAATTACTTGAATTTACTTAAAACAAGTATTCATTTTACTCGTATCAAGTAAAAAACAAGTAAAATGTTTGTCAAAAATGAGTAATTGCTAGTAATGCCAAGTAATTGTAAGTAATTACCTAGTAACTAAATGTAAGTAATTTTCAATGTATCTTAAGCATGTTAAGTAATTCTTTTAATAAATACTAAGTACTTTTTTCCTATATACTAAGTAATTCTTTTATTATAGTAAGTAATTCATTTAATACACATTAAGTATTTCTTTTAATTATAGTAAGTAATTCCTTTAATAAAAGTAAGTAATTCTTTTAATTAAAGTAAGTGATTCTTTAATACACTTTAAGTATATCTTTTAAAATAGTAAATAATTTTGTAATACATATAAGTATTTCTTTTATCAAAGTAAGTAATTCTTTTAATACACATTAAGTATTTCTTTTAATGATAGTAAGTAATTTTTAATACACATTAAGTATTTCTATTAATAATAGTAAGTAATTCTTTGAATATTTCTTTAATACTCTTAGTATTTCGTGTACCACTTGTAAGCCATTCTTTTACTTATTGCAAGTAATTTCTGGAAATACAATTACTTGCAACAGTAAATTTATTTGTAGGTTTTGAGTAATTCTTTTACATATAAATTGTATATATATATATATAGTATATTTACAGATTAAAATAAAAATTCTACACTGTTTTATTATAAATGCATATAATTTGAAAAAGTAACATACCTTTTTAAAGAATTATCATATACTATATCCTTTGTTATAATCCATTTCTATTCTTGTTTGTTGTAAGTTAACATGGGCTACCTCCCCAGCAACTCTTTGTGTTACATTTTCATTTAATTGAATAAGTACACAAAGAGTAGCCAGAAACATGAATACCCACAAAGTGTCCTTTTTGTAAGGTTCTCATTTCCTTTCATGCTTGTCAATCGTGCAAGTATTTCAACAAACTCAGTATACGTTTTGTTCAAATATAAATCTGAATGAGTTCCAGCCAATTTTCAAAAATAGCTTACCAAAGTCAAATGAAACCTTAATTCTGATTGGCTGAATATTTTTTCAGTCTCAAATCAAAAACTGCTTATTAAATACAGGAAATATGATACAATTTTGTACATTTATAATAGATATTTAATTATCAATTTTAGTAAGACTAAGTCATGTAAGTTAACATTATAAAAATTATATCAAAAATTAATAATGATAATTTGAAGATATTTTGATATGAAAATAATTTAAGTAATGACTAGTAATTATGATACTTAGTAATTCCAATCAATTGTTTTAAGCATTTCAAAGTATTATCTAAAAACAGGCTATTATTTCAATTTGGAATTATTTTTAATTATGGAATTTGCATAATTTCTTGTGCTTGAAATTTTTAATGAATTCCATGTTCATTCTGCATTTTTTAAGCATTGCATAACACTTTCCATACAATGTATTGTGTATAGATAGTGTTGTGCGCGGCACAGTACATTCTATTGCAAATATTCTATCTTCTTTGTAATAGAAAGTGTTGTGCGCCACACATAACATTAAAATACAGAATAAACATGGAATTTATAAAAAATTTCAAGCACAAGAAATTATGCAAATTCCATAATTAAATAATTCCACAAGTTGAAATAATAGCCTGTTTAAAGAAAATTGCTATAATAGTTATCCAAATTTATGCAATTTTCAGACTGTGAAACATACATATGTTGAAATTGTTAAATTATGGAGTCAAATTTCATAGGAAGCAATTGTTATTATATATAATAAGCCTTATGCAAGCAAACAACATTATGTAGTGCCTAAGCCTACTTAGTAATAACAAGTTTTACATTCAAGTTATCAGAAGTAATTCCAGTAACTTTCATACTGCATGTTAGTATAAATAAAAAATAAATATGTGTAGTTATATAAATTGATCTAAGTAATTTATTTTTACTAAAACAGTAAGTTATTACTTAAATAAGGACTAAGTAATTCATTTACTCAAGTGAGTAAAATCATTATTAGTATTTGTTTTAATTTAAGTAATTTTTTAAAAGACACACATTTTCAGTAAAACAAATACTTGTTTCAAGTAACTATTTTCATATCTAGTAAAATATAAGTAATTGCTAGTAACAGTGAGTAATTGTTAAGTAATTCCTAATAATGAGTAATAAAAAGAATACTTAATTTAAGTAAAATATAATTACTTAGTAATTCAAAACTAAATTTCATAACATTCAACAGTAAATTTTTACCCTTAAAATATTGATTAGCTGCATTTGAAAAAATAAACTATTTTGTGAAAATGCACCAAGAAGAGTCTTTTATAAACTTGTTGTCTGGTATAAAATGTTATGACTCATTAATTTTAATGACTCTTTGCGGAAACGGTTTTTTTTCTAAGAAAGTATTTATTTTTTTCATTTTGTAAACTTTTATCATATACATTTTCAATGACTTTACTTGTTATCGCGACACGTATAAAGTAGTGTACTCAGAACTGAGAACCTTAATTTTAACAGCTTAAATACCGTTTGTTTAGCAATTGGATATACGAAAAACCTTGATTTAAATGTACCACTAGACATTAGAAAGATCTACTTTTAAAAATAGGACTATATTATGTATAGAACAAGATCATTAGATAAGTCATTTTGGCATTCATATACAAGTGTAGGCTTTCAACCTTTAATTTCAAACTTGTGTAATTTTTTGTGTAAAAACACTGGCCACTTTGTTTTCGAAGCTATTAGATATAGGAAGATGTGGTATGAGTGCCAATGAGACAACTCTTCATCCAAGTCACAATGTATAAAAAGTTAACAATTATAGTTCAAAGTACGAACTTCAACACGGAGCCTTGGCTCACACTGAACGGCAAGCTATAAAGGGCCCCAAAAATGATTGTCTGTTAAAACATACCTCCTCATAACTAAGCAAAAGGTTGTCAATCAAAAACCTTTTGATTGAATTAGAGTGATTTTTTAAAATAATTTGTCCAACTTAAAAGGAAATTTTTTATATGCGTTGGCCATTCTTTTCAATAGAAAAAAGCTTGACTACTTTTGCAATCGGTTCTAGATAACGAATGAGAAAAACTAGTGTAAAAAGTAGAAAATGTATTATATTTTACCATTGCACATAGATGATGATGGTGGATGGCTGTTTAACGTCCAGTGGCACATTGATATGCATATTCAGGACGAGAACATGTTAATGTTATATGAATATTTACCCTGCTTTGTACTAAACCGACACTCTGAGTCGGATATTTAACGTGCTAGCTCACAAGATAACAGTCCGCAGGAAGACATGTCACCTTACCCGGACACATTATTCTGACTCCGAGCCAACCAGTCTTCGCTCTAACTCCTTAATGCCGCGTGCTTAGCGGAGAAGCAGCAAATACCAATTTTAAAGTCTTTGGTGTGACCCGGCCGAGGTTCGAACATACGACCTCCCGCACTCGAGGCGAACACGCTACCACGAGACCACCGAGGCGGTTCCATTGCACATAGAGAGGACCTTACAGTTGGGTGCAGACCAAGCATTACATAAAGAAAACGTACGTTAACGCCGCGTGCGCATATTTCGTTAGTTAACTTCAATTTTCGCGTGTTTACTATAATTACGTTAACGCGGTCAAAATGGAAATTTCTAATGTCTATTCAAGTAAACGCACGTTTACTCTGTGTCCGTTTAGTCAGTAGTGATTTCACAAGTTTATTTTTACGTGCATTTAAAAGTAAACGGGTGTTTACAACTGATTTCACATGTGTATTTTTACTTGCACTTGAAAGTAAACGCGCGTTTACTTTTCGCGTTAACTGATTATGTAAATTATGACATAAACTTCGTGTATATTTGTACATTTTGTTTTATTTTGTTAAACGACTTTTCTCTTAATATGGTACGTATATGTGTTTAAAACCGTAATAATTCCAAATATTAACTTTATTAATTGCATAAAATCAGTTCCAATAACTTTAAATAGCGGATTTTCTATATTTTCTTTTCAAAAGTTGCATGCACAAATATCGACTCACAAAAATATTTCCACTTTGACGGAAACGTCGTAGAAATGCATTAAAACCCTTTCTAGAAACTTGAACATTATCTGATCGTATCAACTCATCTCCAACTTCAGTAATGTGTTTGCCAGATCTTCTTAAACTTATGAATGTAAACTGAAAGTCTTGTAGGTTTTACAATTCCAGGATAAATATCCATTTTGTACTTATATACTATGATTAATTTTCAAGTAATTAAAGAGGTGTAATTTCATCTCATGTGATATCAGTGTATCCAGGATACGATGACAATCTGCGTTAACCCGTGTTTACTACAAACAGTACACGTGCGATTACTTTTTACAAAAATAGAAGACGCGCCTTTTTTCACGTTTACGCGGAAGTAAACGGGAAAGTAAACGCCCGTTTACTCTTTAAAAAATTAGAAGACGCGCCATTTTCGCGTTAACGCGGAGGTAAACTGAAATTTCGGAGTTAACGCAGAGTTAACGCGGCGTTTACATGAAGTGCACGCGAGTAAACGCCGCGTTAACTTTTTCCGCCCGTCTATAGGTAATGCTTGGTCAGCACCAAACTGTACATTACTTGTTTCTTATAAACTCAGCAAAGATCAAAGTATAAAAAAGAGTGGCGGATAATATCAAAAGGATACACAAACTCACAAGTCGATGACAAACTGACACACTGTCCAGCATTGATTCACATCGCCTAGCGTAGAAATATAACGATAGATTAAAAGCCCGGGTTTGAATGTTGATAATAGATGTTCATAATTTTAAGCAAGGTAAAAGCTTTTTCTTTTTTTTCTCATTCGTGAAGAATTTTAAAAGGCCATTCAAAACATTCAATATGAAAAAGAAATAGTTTTTCCATCAAACCCTGTACTAAATCAAGGTTTTATCAAATAGACTATATTTTATTTATGCTTAAAGACATGCGTAACAGGATGTTTTCACTAGAATAAGGAGAGACGCATTTTAGACGTTGTTTTGTATACACTGTTGTTTGGAAGACGGCATTGGACCCTATATCACCTGTATTTTCCAATATATTCGACGTATTATCAAAAATAAGTATGATACAAGTTAAGTGTTTTGTTGTGGTCTTTTTCCACTCTCCCTCTCTGGAAGAGATATTAGGACGAAATGTTTATAACATGCTTAATGAATCACGTTTTTGTCCCTTTTGTATGTGATACATAATTATTTCATCGTTTATGACATTAATTTTTCCTTTCTTATATTTCATCAAAAAAAATAAGATTGAGTTCTATCACTTCTTAAAAATCAGGTGGAATTTATTTATGGTATTAATTCAAACAACAAAACGAATAAATACTACTAAGTCAGAGAACTTGTTACATATCATGCTCTTTCTTATTGATATTTCATTTTATGCTTGAGCTATATTTGACATTTCTATAATGAGATAATCTTTTAAATTCCTATTTTACGTCGAAAAACTTTATACTGTCGTGGAAAATATGAAAATACCTAGTTCACTTTATGCCAAATATGGCCTTGAATTTCAAATTTATCATGTAGGTCATGTTTATGAAACTTACTCCTAGATGAACCATATATCTTCATTAGAGTACTTTATTGGCTTCAAAGTCAGACCATTATAGGTAAATTGTCACGATGCGATGATTTTGTGCATTTGTCGGACCTTAAAAACTGTAGGCCGTAACCTAGGATCCAAAATTTTCTGTAGTCAAAAGTTGCTAATGATATTGAACTTCTGGACACAAAAACTTTCTGGATAAGGGATGGCGGCCAAATACATAACGGTTAAAACTGTTTATAATCATTGAAAATTTAAAAAAAAAACTGACGTTACAATGAAAATAATGCATACTTGAGGGATCATTACTTCGTCAGTGTGCCAATTAGAAGTTTTTTTGTATCAATAGTTAACCCAACTATTTCTATGTGAAATTTGTAGTATTTCGGTCTGATTAAAAAAAAAAATATTAAGGCCAATATAGCCCTTCGTGAACATACTTCTTTGCTGCTTCCCAAGCGATTATATGGATTCAAAGTGCTAATAAATGCATCATATTCAACTGTGTCTAAGAAGCTTAAAATAATTGATCAATTCACCAACGGAGACTTTAATTAGAAAAAGAATGTTCTAAATAATGAAGTACCAAATACTAAGATGAGGATATTATTGGACACTTACAGAAACTATGGAAACCATTTTTTAAATTTGCTGTGCCGCAAACGTTTTATTGTTATTGCTTTCATCATACTTTAACCAAATGCATTCAAGGCGAAATGATTTCTAAACTAAACTATATACAGCAAATTTAATTTGAAAAATGTGTTACAAATCATATCAATCATGTTAATTTGTTTTGTCTATGTCTAATGCTCATCTCTGCTGCCTTGTTACTGGAAGTATGTTAAATATAACACTAGAAATTACAATGATCTATTTGACATTGTGTTTATAAAAAAGTGAAATAACAAAAATACCGAACTGCTAGGAAAATTTAAAACGGAAAGTCCCTTATTCAATGGCAAAACTTAACACTCAAACACGTCAAACGAATGGAAACAACTGTCATATTCCTGACCATAGTTTAAATAAAAGCATAAGACATGCAAAGCTCTACTTAAAAGGGTACCGTTTTATAACTATTAAAGCATCTTATTCATCATTATGAAAATAAGGAGATGAGGTAATATTGCCACTGAGACAACTATCCACCGAAGTTTAAATAAACTGGATGTAAGCAATTTAAGGCAATCGTTCGGCCTAAACAATGAAAAAAACACATAGCGTACAGTCGACAATTACGATTCTTTTTCAACATGTTCATTCTTGATTTTTACTCATACTGTCTATCATTGGTTCAATTTTAAAAGGACAACCATCGATGCTAAAAGTTTTCTTTAATTTGCATATGCTTAAATTTGGTCTTCATTACAATTTTTTGATTTCTTGCAAGAAGTTTTGAAAATAAATACATATATAAAATTTACTAATGCAATTTTGCAAAAAATACTGACAAAAAAAACCAACAGTTATATAATGTCTCAAAGTTATTTTAATTTGAAATAGCCTAATGATTGTTTCTTAATTACTTTTAATGCAATTTTTGTATTTCGTTACATCATTTGATTGACAGTTTCAAAAAGATATCTACGATATCTGTAAGAAAGATTAAATACTCTATGACGAAACTGTTTAAATGTATTAGTCGTTGGTATATATGTTCAATGGTGATGGCCATCTTGGATATGGATAGACAGCAATCACACAAAACTGTAACATGAGTTTCCATGGATCATTCTTGTCGTATCACTATTCAATATTCCAAATGAAATATTTAAAGATCCTAGAAATCTTAAACAATAATGTTTTAGACTCTCTATAGGTGATAAACAGATACAAAGGGAATCCAAATAATTAAGAAACTAACTGCATTTTGTTTTTAAATATTTAATTATGAAAAAAACACTCACTTGTATCAAATTTAAGATCCATACTGCATATCCATGCATAATTCATAAATATGAACTATATATAACAACTGACATTCCAATGTTAACAAGGTTGTTATTTATAAAAAAAAATATTCCTGAAGCTAACAATTTAGATAACAATCAAAAAGTATGAAAATGTCCAAAGACTGAAGAATCCAATATTGAAATAAATATCAACTGTTCGCAACAGCTACACTTCTAATCTTGGATTATGAATATATTTCGCCAATTCTGTCAATTGTTTAGTTTGAGCCTTGGAAAAATTAACTCCGTTTTGTTTATATACTACAGTTGATTTTACGCTTGATAACAATACCATTTTGCCCGCATAACATTCTCTTTTATTAACATTATATCTTCTGACAAAACTTTGTAGAAGTTACGAATTTTTAACCCCTCATTATAAGTATGTCACTGCGCAACTGACATGTGCAATATAGCTCTATCCTTGATCTAGAAAAAATTAATAAAATACATGATAATCAATTTATAAATGAAATGATGAACTAATATTATAAATGATTTCTAATAACACCTCTCCTCTAAAAGAAAAAAATCTTTATCATAATATTACGATACTATATACAAAATGTTGTTTTATGGTGAAGATGGGTGCTAGAAACTCTTTCTCTATTGTTGAATAATTCTTTTTGTGTCAAAAGATATACTCGACGAGAAATTCAATGTAATATAAATTAGCATAACAAATGAACGGACTGAAGTGCTATAAAATTGAAACTGATTAATAAATACAGGAAGCTCTTGTGAGAAAAAAATATATGCAAATAGAATGAATACTTTATTCAAATGATTATATATAGTGAGATGTATAAATATATAGATAGAGGATTATTACATGTATATAGGTCATTTTAGATAGATGATAATTAAAAAGATTATGTTAATTAGTTATAATTGGAGTTTTTTCCCTAATTTGCTTTTTCCACGACAAATGAGACTGTAAATATTCGGGGCCCCCTTAGTTGCTTCCATGGGCAAATAAGGGTTGATGTAACACGTGATAACTGAAAAATAATGTTAAAATTAAAAAAAAAAAACTTTTTATGTGTATCAGGCTTGTTTAAAATATAACAGGTAGGTTGGTCAATATTATTTTATGCTTGTAACAATACAACAGAAGCACATAAATCAACTTATATTTCAAACTGTTTTGCAACGACTAGACTTATTTATATTAGAAAACTTACAAGACCAGGTCTTATGTTACCAAAGGATTGTTGACACTGGTCTGACAATTTGAATTTCTTTTATTGATTGGACATTGGGGTGCAAAATGTTGCAATATTATATAAACATTTTCTGTATTACCAAGCAATACTTGGAATCTCAGGATTTCTCTTTTAAGTATAGGTGTGGGATATTTCAGAACATCCTCAACCTTGGATTGTAGTTGTTTCATCGATCCTTGACTAATGACAAAATAATCGCTGTTCGATTAATAAGAAATTCTGTTGTGAAACTGCATCCAACAGAGTCGTACGTTAACGCGTTTTCTGGCATAATTTGTTAAGAGCCTAGCATTTCGTATGACCCTTTTCAAATTCCTTATGCTTATCTTAATTTTACATTTTTGTATAATTTTACAATTTGCATGTTTTTTTGTTTTGTTTTTTTTAATTTGATTATCAAATCTGATTGAAAAAACGTAAATGACAAAACTATTTTGCGATGATACATAAATATTTATTAACTGTAAAGTAATTCTGAACTGTATGAATTAAAAAGAACAATTCAAAAAATTGATATGGCTGAATCTATCCGTGATTTTTAAACTTTAACTGCATAAACTACGCTATGAATCAAACGTAAGAAATGATAGGGAAACAAAATACAAACAATATTGGGGGAAATGAACACTAAAATTGTCAAACAATCTTATTTGTCTGCAGGTTTAAACTATTTAGAGTGTATGCAATTGTTTTAGATTAAATAGACAGCCCAGCTTTAATTGATTCCTCGTAATTTGTTTAATTTCAGATATGGCTGTGTCCACATTGGCTAAAGAGCAGGAAAACTTCTTGAGATACGCAATTCTGATAGTTAATCATTCGAAAGAGGCACTACAAGATCTTGTTGAATTAAATTTGAAAAACAAACATCTTACATTCGAAGATTTCCTCAACCAGAATCAGCATGAAATTTACCATTTATGTTATGATTCACGATGCTGCCAATGTCAAAATACACCACCTAGAAGAAAACGAATCATTTTTCCTCCTCAGTTGGAATTATTGTTCGATAAATACAAAAAGTTACCTTCACACAGAGGGATCGGACATAACGACTCCTGCTGTAGTTATGCAAAAGTTGGTATCACTTCGCAAGTGTTGGATCTTTCACTTGCACGATGTTTGTTGGTGAATTATTGTTTGGATGTGTTTTGGTTCACCTGTTTAACCTCACAGAGTCAAACATTGGAACAATTTCTCAATTCAAACAAGCATATCATTTACCATCTCTGGAAAAATAACCAAAACTGTTGTCAGTGTCAACCTGGATTTATTTTCCCATGTAATGATTCTTTAATCACTGAAAATGAATGGAAGAGTATGTTCAGCTCCCAATTGTCGCCCTGTGAAAATGATAGGAAAAGAATGTCAACAGGATCTTCAAGTGTTTGTTCCGTTGGAGCTACACCCGGTATTGCTACACAAGACATTAATCGAGAAATTCAGCGATTTATCCTTCAGAACTGTAACCATATTAGTAAAGCTGTGGATTTCCTAGTTGAACAAAGAAATTTGAGATTTGCTCATGTACCAGAAGCAAAAATATCAGATAGCGACTTTAAACTACTTTTGACGGATATCGAAACTCATCTACTTGGAATAGCTCGTGTTTGTGGAAAGGACACACATGTGAAAAAGAATTTGAGAGATCTTCACTTGAAACCACTATCTATAAATATGTTATCAAAATATGAAAAACTGCTTCATAAAAACATGGAAGCGATAAACAAGGTAATCTTCAGCCCAATGTTTCAACTTTAATAACAAAGGGCATAATTAAATATATGTTTAGGATGTTGTCAATATTTGAAGATCCAAAGCTTATTAAAAAGATGAAGAGGTTTAAGCCAAAAGGGACGAAAAAGTACAGCCAAAGCCGGGAAAAGAATCAGGGCTCTACATTATGGAGATACATTCCTTAATTTAAATAATTTTTAAAAGTTTTAACAAATTGCAATAATTACTCTGGCATTTTTTTTTTTTAATTCTTCTAAAATTGCAACAATGAATGCACGCAATTGTTTTGATTTTATACTACAATTTACGCTTTTCTTTTTATCTTTTATTATTTATTTGAAATGAAGGCAGTGTAAAATAATATAAACTATACCAATTTTTCTGCACAGGATGCGAATTTCGATAATCAATTTCTCTTCAGTGATGCTCGAAGCCAAACTAATTCAAAATCAAAGCTTATTAAAAAGAAGAAGAGCTATAAACCAAAAAGGACAAAAAAGTATAGCCAAAGCCGGGAAAGGAATCAGAGCTTTGCATGAGGGAGATACATTCATTAATTTTAAATAATTTCCAAAATTTTGTAACAGCAAATTTTAGTAACACAAAATCCGTATTTTCATGCTAGTACCGAAGATCTGGCTACTGGGCTGGTTATACCCTCGAGGACGATCAGTCCACCAGCAGAGGCATCGACCTAGTGGTAGTAATAACATAAATGGTATTAATTTTTCTGCACATGGTGCGAATATCGACAATCAATGTCTCTTCAGTGATGCTCGAGGCCAAATTATTTGAAAATCAAAAGCTTATTAAAAAGATGAAGAGTTATAACCCAAAAATGACCAAAAAGTATAACCAAAGCCGGGAAAGGAATCAGAGTTTCGTATGAGGGAGATACATTCCTTAATTTTAAATAATTTCCAAAGATTTGTAACATAAAATTTTAAGAACACAAAATCCGTATTTGCATACAGTACTGGGCTAGTGATACCCTCGGGGACGATCAGTCCACCAGTAGAGACATCGACCCAGTGGTAGTAATAACATAAACGGTACCAATTTTTCTGCACGTGATGCGCATTTCGACAATCAATGTCTCTTCAGTGATGCTCGAGGCCAAAATATTTCAAAATCAAGAGCTTATGAAAATATATAGAGCTATAAACCAAAAAGGACCAAAAAAATTGAAAACACGTTTAATAATTCTATGCGTCCGAAGCGCTTTTCTGGATTTACCTTCATCAGGAACGCTAAAAGCCAAATATTTGAAAGCCGAGGATGTATAAGTACCGAAACAGTTGAAGAGCTATATGACAAAAAAATACATAAAAAAAGGTCAAATCCATCAAAATGTATAGCCAAAGCTGAACTCTGTGTTATATTTTCTTCTCTCTGCTTTCCGCCTTCAAGATGTTCTACCCTAGGACTAGATTACCTTATCTATATTTGGCAAAACGTTTTCGAATATTCGGTCCTTAATGCCTTTAACTTTCGTACTTTTTTTGATCTTTTTAACTTTTATGATTTGAGCGTTACTAGTGAGTCTTATGTACACGAAACGCGCGTCTGGCGTACAAAATTTCAATCATGATATCTACGATGAGTTTATTCTTATCAATTGCAATGACGAAGTATTTGACCATAAAATTATATTTCGTGTGTTCTTATTTTCTTTTTATCAGAATGTCACATCAGAACACCAAAAGACAAGAAAAAAGGTATCTTACAAGCTGAGGAAATTTGAAGACAGAATAGAATCATTAGAGACGTCATCCATTGAAATTAAAGCAGAAGTTCAAGGTTTACGAAAACTAATCACAGGTATATTTGATTCAATGTCAGGCTTTTCCAATAATTTTAATTCAGATATTCAAAAGGTATGAGAGTTTTCAAATTCAATATTCGATGCTTTTGCATGATTTGATAGTTTCATTCAGTTTTTTTATTTCTAATGTATAATATCAAAATATTATCATGAGTAATTTAGGAAATCTAACAAACTTAGTCAGCCAAGATTGGAATAGACCGCACCTGACACGGGCGTAGTTCAAACCCACAACCTCTTTGTTGGTAGGCTATTGATACGGCAGATAAACGACCTACACCACTCGGCTACCGAGACCCCCGTCAAACTTGCAATAGAGAGGCCGAGATTTAGGTAATGATACTTAGAGCTGTAACAATATCATCTGGGGTGCAACTATTTAATAAAAGGCACCCAATTCGTGACGGTATCTGTAAGACATTCGGGCCAATTATTTCAACTTATCTACTAGGAATCTTTGACTTAAAAGCTTCCACCAATAGTCTATGAAAGTTTACATACGAGAAGCACAAGCAGTGGAATCTGAAATGAACTTGGAGATACATGATGCATATTTAGGCGTTATTGTTATGTTACAATTACATCAACACAAGCTGTCATTTTGCAATTTAATCAAATTTGTGATGCTTTATGATGACGTGAAAATAATTGCATATTGAACCAAATTCCAACCTTTGCAATGATTCATTCGTTGTTGTTGCCACTGTAGTACATTTGGCATTGTCCTTGTGGAACCAAATCGAATTTCGAATATATCTAGAACGATAAACAAGTTATTGGTCATTGAATTTCAATGAAAGGCAAAAGCGAAAAAGGAAATCAAGCTGTTAACTTCCTAATTGAATCAACAACTATTCTCATAATTGACTTTCGAAAACCTTTAATGACCTTTGGGATATATTAGTTAGGGTGTTTTAGTTAATACGGTGGATGCTTAACGGTCAAACTAGTATGAAAGCATCGAATCAAAACGATTGCACATGTGTTTTGGTGTTGTTTTTTTTTTTCTATATTACAGTTGCAATAAGAACTGCAAAAGTATACACAATAAAGATCAAATACACGATATTTCGAAAAGAATAAACTACTATACATGATCTTTTATATTTTCACATTAATTGTAGTACATTATACATTTAAATCTTTTATATATATCATTCAAAATGACGCCTTTTGTTAGTAGCATTATTTAGTTTGTAAATATTTAGTTGAAATGTTTATGAATGTTGTGACAAATTCGCCAATTCAGTTTTGTATTACTCAACCATGCATTGCTTCGGATTGTAAATGGAAATGTTTGCTCAACTCATTTTGTTTGTTTATTTCCAGATCTCTCCAAACGATCACAGCTCATCCGTAAGTTTTGTTTCATCTAAATTACAATGCAATTTTAATTCTGGCAATTCCATCATTTTATTGGTTTGTTATAAGAAATTTTAACCAAATTTGTTTTCAATACATAAATGAGACAATATACGATATGTTCAAAACTTTCAAAATTTTCATTTTATATGCTACATTTCACATTTTACACTTACCTTTTTTATATTTCTATTGGTAATGTTGTACTTTGAAAGGTATGCATTATGCAAGCTGTAATTGGCAAAAACATTCACGAATTTTGGGTCCTCAATGCTCTTCAACTTGGTATTTTATTTGGCTCTGACCTTTTTTCATTACAAAGTAACTGATGAGTCTTTTGTAGACGAAACGCGCGTCTGGCGCAAATACAAAATTTTAATCCTTATTATAAGTTTCTTTAGAGACCCGTGACTTGTAACAGGCACATACAGAAAAAGGCGGGATTTTGATAATGGACTTTCCAATTTAAATTTCCTTGGTGTTGGGAATTTTTTCGTTATTTTACTTTTTTACCTTGTTTTCGGGAACGATAATCCTTTCTTACGTTGGAAAGGGGTGTAACAGAACAACATAAGAACAAATTATAAAAATCAGCTGAAAATGTCTTAACTTTATTTAGAAGTGATACAAAGAACACACACAAAAATACAAAGAACATAAAAGATCCAAAGAGCAGATATGAGGGTACTCGCAGTTTCTGAAAGCTTGTTTAACGATTATATCAACTGATAAGAAAACCATGTATCTTAGTCTGAAATATCAATCAGTACGCTTCAAACATAAAATAGATCGAGTGCAAACACATTTGGTGAAAAACACGACCTTGAGTAAAGCTAAAAACGAGGGTATCGACAGATTGTACGACTGTGAATACACATGTACATATGTGTATTACAGTTATATCAAGTTTTAATTAATTGATACCAACTCTAATATTTAAACCGAAAACAACAATATTCAAAACTCTCATAACAGTGTTGAATTGGTAACGTTTAGAATAATTCTATATAAAGGATTGAAAAACTTATCAGGACCTTATCTAGATATACGGGCTGGGTAAATATAATCACTGTAAAATTAGGATTTATTATTCCGTTTGAAATGTTTTTAAGCTTTCAAGTAATTTGCAGTAACATAATACATTGATTACGTTCATTGAAATCCGAAACATCACTACTGAAACGGACAGAGCAAACGAGTTGGGATATATTGACAGCGTAAGATGATGTCAAAGTAACATCACCGTTCAAAAAGGAAAATTGACAATTGGAAACCTAAAATCGTCACCTTTGTGTAGAGTTTCCTTTGTAAAACAAATAACTAAAAATTGCTGTTAACATCTGATTTATTTAAAGTAAGTTCCTTTTGGGAAATTTCGGTGAGCGTTGTTAAATTGACCAATTAAATGGTTTTAGACGGATCATAACTTTAGTTTGGCAATAAAGTGTGATTCGTAACAGTACAGGAACAAGTCTGTTTTTAAAGAGGCGAAATTAGTGTCCTTTGAAATACATACAAACTGTCGATAAACTTATTTCCGGAAAGGTGTATAATTGTGGCCAAAAGGACAATGTACAGCTATATCAATCTCATCATACGTCTAGTAAGCATATCTGGGATATTTGCGTTTTTTTCACTACAGAAGAAAGCTTTATATGAGTTGCAGCAGATATATTTACAATCACATTTTTCAAACGACCATTTAATTAAGTAGGAAAACGTTTTTCATACGCTTAATTACTAAAGTTAAAAATAACTTTTTTGATAGTACATGGAATCACTGAATGATGAAATGAATTCACTTACTTAAGGCCAATATTAAACGATATTTATTTGGCATTTTGAGTTGTTTAGGTAACCAAATACATAGTAGGGACATTCAAATGTTCAGATGCTTAAGCTAAGATGACTATCTATGGTGAGCAAGGATCTGAATATAGAAAATTTTATTATTTCAAGCGTAAGAACTTTCGTGTAGTATTTACGTCATACCATCACCACATTGCTTTGTTATTAATGTTTGTTTCTTGCTCTAGAAATAGGCGTATCATGTATTGTTTTATTTATAACAATTTTTTTTTTCAAAATGTGATATCGAATATCTACAATATTAATACATTTATTTTTAAACAAGTCATTTTCTACATGACAGTTGTTATCCATTCATTTGCCTATAATGACATGACGTCACATTTTTTAGGAGAAACATCAGCTGAAATTGATAACCATAGAAAAGACCAGACATATACGCAAATAAAGGCCGTTGCAGCATGTGTTCAGATGCTCGATAACAGTAGAGTGTTGATATTAACTGGTAGAGAGGGAAGTGGTAAAAGTAGAAATAGCTTAGAAATATTAAGACAAATGAGAGAAAAACATCCAGAAATTGACGTTATCAAACTTAAAAGATTAACTCAGTTCTCAGGTATTATCGAAAAAGATGCAATGACAATAGTTCTATTTGAAGACGTTTTTGGTAGAATAACAAAACAGTTTTGTGAGAATACTGATGTACAAATCCTTGATAGTTTATACTCTTACATTAATTTAGGCAACGTTAAGGTAATTTTTGTAATGCGCAACACTGTAAAACATGAATGTCAAAGTCTTTTGTCATCCCATGATATTTTTTGTAATAACATTGCTTATCTTGATCTTAATTCTGAAGAATTCGGACTTTCATTAAAGGAAAAAGAAAGATTATTTATCAACTACTGTACAATGAATGAGATAGATATAATTTACAAAGAGAAGTCTTCTTATCGTGATACCAATGCCATAAGTATTGACAAAATAAAAGTGTCCATTATCGATAAATCGGATGTGTCGTGTCGTTTTTCAGCAAATAATAAATGTATAGTTTTAAGCTCTTGGGCTGTAGAAGACATGATAAGAAGCGACCCATATCAAGGATTCCCGGAATGTTGTCGACTATTTACAAGGAATAAAAACATCACAATATTAGGTACAACTTACTTTAAATATCCTTTGAAAAGTTTATTAAAAGAAATTGAGAATATGAGAATGGAAGGCAAAGCCAGTGATGTAAAGGGACTGAAATATGTGATCTTGCTTTATATTCTGTTAAATCAAACTCCGTCAGCCGGGTCATTACAAACAAATTCCCATGATCGAGTAATACTGTCAATAAACGAAAACAATATTGATGTTCAGGCCCACCAAAAACTTTTCTATGAATGTTATAATAAAAATGTCGGACTGAAGTTATATGATATTATGAATCTTTATGAAGAACTGACGTGTAGATATCTGATCAGAAAAGAAAAGAAGATATATTTTCAACATTGTGCATTACAGGACAGTGTTCTCATTTCCTATTGTAAGGTAAACCCTAAAGCCATTATACCGCTGCTTAGTGTTGACCACATGATAGATATAGTTCGCCCACAAAGTTACATGGAACAGGAAGACGAGATTGTTATAAAAATATCAAAATCAAATTATCATGAACTTGCCAAAAAGATAATTTCATTAATGAATGGTATGTGCTTTGCCCAGAGCAAACTAGATAGAATGATGGAATCAAAAATAATTACAGATAACGATGTTGACCTTATTTATGAATTGATCGGTTGTATCAAGAATCGAATTGATACCCCATTGTCGTGTTTTTCATTGAGCTTAGACTCATACACCCATCATTACTTTCCTTTATATTTACTCAGAAACATAGGAAAACTTGATAACAAAATGTTAATCGTAAATCATACTGAAGGTCGAATGTTTATAACAGTAAGCATTGCAGACAAAATTATTAGTCTCGGCGTAGATCCTGATATTTCTTTGTCTTATGCATTTCAATCAAAATATAAAGACATCATTGAATGGTTGCTAAAAAATACCGACCATTCATTGCTCGATTTGAACTATTGCTTCACTGACGTAATGCCGGAGAGATGGCTTGAATATACAAAGTTGCTATTTCAGTATGTAAAACATGACATAATTGATATGACGCAGTTATTTCTTAATGTAATCTTCCATTGTTACAATGAATACGAACATGCTATAGATTGGATAGTTGATAATGTCGATAATTCTTTAATAGATTATGATGAATGTATAAATAAAATTATAGGACTGGACTGTTTGGAAATTAACATTGATTTGATTTTGTATATAGTAAAGAAAACTAGCCACGTATGTTTGGATATCAATAACGTAGTATACACGTCCTGTAAGTATGGACCCACTGACGTAATTGTAAAGGTGCTGCAGAGCGTTGATCCTGAATTATTTGAGAAAGATAAATTAATCAATACTATGGTTCCTGATAGTAATGATGACGAGGATTGTTGGAATAAAATTGTACAACTGATTTTACCTTGGATGAAGTATGGCGACTTTAACAGATTTGTTGAAAAGGCAGATAATTATAGATGGTATCGTGTTTTAGAATCGTTAATCGTACACGTCACCGACTTATCAGTTGATATAGTAAAATTGATAGAGAAGATCTTTAAGTGGTGGGATGATGATGAGGAGGAGGAACGGGAATATGATTATTATCATAAAGAAAATGTTTTTCGACTTTTGCTTAAACACCATATTGACAATATCGACGTTGCAGAAATGATAATGGATAAAGCATGTCACGTTGGATCCCATTGTGTTGTAGAGGAACTACTATTGGACAAGTTTGACAATATATCGTATTATCTTAATATAACATTAAATAATTGTTTGTCTCGACGATTTGATGAAATATCTGTAAGTAATGGTGGAGGCTATGGCAAGCTACTAATGTTATTTATACAAAGGATAGACAACCAATTTATTGATTTAAATAGTTTAATGAGTGATGTATGTAATATTGGTCATTTATCGGCTGCATTGTGGTTACTAGAAAACAAACATTCGCATTGTTTCGATCTGAGAAATATTATGAACAAAGCATCTTATCATGGCGATCGTGAACTTGTCGAATATCTTAAACAAAACTACAAAGCAGGAGATTTTGATTATAAAACTGCAATGATTAAGGCTTGTCGAAATCGGCAGGAGAAAACGTTAGATGTTTGTAAATGGCTTTGGGGAAACATAGGCCGTGATTTGTTTGATATGAAGGTAGCACTGAATAATGCAAGTAGATGTGACAATTATGAAGTTGTGGAATGGATTCTTACCGATGTTGACAAGGGATTATTGGATATTGAATCTGCGGTACTCTGTGCCAGTGAACATGGTGATGATCATACTCTAGAACTGCTGTTGGATAAATCTAGTATAAACATGATTGATTTTGAACATGCCATTACTCTAGCGTGTAAAAATAAAAAAAGTGGTTTCAAAATTCTAAAACTATTATATAGACGTGCTGATAAATCAACAGTTGATATGAATGTTATATTGTCAGTCGCTTGTAAAAACTACAGAAGTGACATTGTACAATGGATGATTGAAACGTGTGATCAAAATATAATTGTAACTGAAACCAGCGACGGAAACAAGAATTTTATTAACAGTCTCGAAAAACATTTGCTCGACATAAACCTTGCTATGAATTGTATAGTTGATATGGATCCACCTGAGCTCCCAACCGAAGAGGTAGATGCCACTAAAAATAACCTGTTATGTATTATACTCAAGAAATCCCATCTAAGGACAATTGATCTGAACAAACTTTTAACAGAATCCTGTAAAAAGGACTGGTTAGAAATATTCATTTGTTTACTTGGAAAAGTAGATAATTCATTTTTAAATATTAGAGAGGCAATAAATGTTGCCTGTCAATGTGGAGCCTTGAACATCGTCAAATGGTCCATACAAAATATTGATGTTAAACTTTTAGCTATCGAAAACGTCATGGTTGAATCATGTGCCTATGGTTGGATTGAATGTTTGGTTCTTATTCAGAAACGGTGTTACCAATATGCATTCAATTTGCAACAATCAATGGTTGAAGCTTGTACTTACGGACGCCTTGAAATAGTTGAATGGCTTCTGCAAAACGTAAATTATAAGTGCTTCCATCTTCCTTTGCTTTTACAAGAAGCAGGTCGGAATGGATGGATGAATATTTTTTCCTCGCTTGTAAACACATTTGAGTTTCGTGCATCTGATTTGCATGTGGCAACAAATGAAGCACTTGCAAACGGTCATTTACAGATCGTGGAATGGATGGTTTCTGTTCTAGGCAGAGAATGTCTTGACATTTCTTCCCTTTCTACGAACAAATATTTAGATTCCGGGAATGAGGCTGTCGTTAAATTTATACTACGACATTTTGATCCAAAGGTCTTAGATATAGCCGCAGTGTTTACAAATGCATGCAAATTTGGTTGGAAAGACACAACATCTTTCATTGTAGATCATGATTTAAGCAGTATGTGTGATTTGTCTTTAGCATTTAACCAAGCGTGTGACAATGGAGAAATAGAAATCGTGAAACTGTTATTAGAAAAAGTCGAACACCAGATCTTAAGCGTTAACAAGGCTTTGCTCTCTGTCGCAGTTAAAGGATGGGACGAAATAGCTATATTGCTATTAGACAACGTTGAACACACACGGCTAGATATTGGAAACGCCTTTTTGGAAGCGTGTCGACATGGTGAAATAGATGTTGTGCAAGTAATACTTCGGAGAGCAGAAAATAACCTGCTTGACGTCAATACAGCTCTCAGTAAAGCATGTGAAAATCATATGCATGAAAAACTTGTCTTGTGGATTTTAGAAAATATCGACCAAAAACAAGTAGATTTGAAAACTGTAAAAAAACAGGCAATTCGACATAAATGGCGGAAAGTTCAGTTTGCAATCCCTGAGGTAGACACTGAAGATCTTAATGAAGCCGAACAAGGGTTTGAAACAGATTGTATCGTTATCTCGTAAGAGATAAATTGAAATATATCCAACGGATTTTACTCAAAAGTCAGCAGCAAATTTGATACACAATAATACTAAGCAAATATTCATTAAGCAAACAATTAAACTAAGCAAATATATTATCAAGCAAATTTTCAGCAGAGTGTTTGCTGCTTATTTTGTTCTATAAAAAAAAATCATTGCTGAGAGATGAAAAATATAAGCAGCAATATTTAAAAGCGTGTTTCACTAATTAAACGAGTGTTGCGTTGATTCGGAATGTGTTTGTCAGTTGATACATGTAATTTGGCTACATCAGACAGATAATTGAGTTAAATTATGATATGATTTTTACATATATATATATATATATATATATATGATAAGATAAGTTTTATTTTCCAAATTAGGTCCCCAGGGGGGCATATACACATAACATATATAATTGATACAACATACAGTATTTTACATGATAGTCACATAATAAACTTTAACTATTGAAATAAAGTCATACAGGTATTATATGTTAAATAAAAAAAGTATTTAAGAGTTGCTACTCCAGAGATGTGGCAAACTTTTTTTTTCTCACTTGATTTTATAATATTTTGCTGGAAATGTATAAATATAAATGATTGTTTAGCTAGGGACTATGCTCTAGGATTGTGAGCTTAAAAGCTCTAACAATCCTCCTAGAATCTGATGCAGAAAAACAAACACAAATGTAAAAAAAAAAGTTCAAGTGTATTCACAGCAAATAAAATATACTGCAGTAATAGGTATTGAGAATAGTGTAGGTTTCCTTACTGCAACAGACACCAAGGGGCGGTACTCAAGGATCTGTATTATTTACACAGTCCTCCTCGTGTCTGAAGCAGACAAGAAAGCCACATAATTAACATTTTTTCGAATAAATTTACACTCAGCAGTGAGAATTGACCTATCTTCTGTGTTCATAAGCCATATCAGTTTATCTCTTGCGTTAAGAGTTAAAAAGTTGGGGCAACTTTTAGTTATCTCTTGAAATAGATGAATGCGGTCATCATTAAATTTAACACATTGGAATAGAAAATGATATTCATCCTCCACATTTCCGGAGTTACAACGAGTACAAGTTCTGTCATTTAGGAGAGTACCCTGATACCTTCCGGACTCAATTCTTAAGTGGTGTGATTACATTCTGAGCTTTGTTAAGTTTCGTCTCTGTTCAAAATTCTCTATAATGGAAAGATATTTTTCTCTTCCAAAAACTGATTTAAATGTAACATAAGTTCTAAGTTTACCATCTGAATGCTTTACCAATTCCGTGTTCCGCGCTTTGAAGCTATTAATTTTTGGTAATGGTAAAGATATATGATTGATGTCTGGGATCATTTCAAGAATTGACAATATGACCGTTTAATCAACGCGTGGTCAATCATACATCTATTTAGCTTATATGTATTGTTATTAATTTTGACGTGTGTTGAAAACACATAGATTTTCCCAAGGATTACTCAAAGTACATTAAAAGTATCAATTGCTTACCTTTTCAAATATGTGAAGATTATTATATTGATAAAAACAAATGACAATAATTGCAGACTTGCATGTTTTTTTAAAAGAAAATATGTCACAGTTAATGTCATTTTATTCTACATTTGTATATTATAGACTGTCTCTTTTAAAAGTGTTTACTCGTTAAAGGTTTAAACACTTTGAAATATTTAATTTTGTAATTATAAATGTACATTTTCTTTTCTGGTCTTTAATTCTGCGTTTAGTCTTCTACTATATATTATAACACATACATGACATAGATGCATAATGATGTATTTTATTTGTTTCAAAACCACATCTAAGAATAACTGAAAAGTTTCGGCCTTTTAATGTATTACTAGGCTACCAATTGTCTAGTAGCTTTCATTTTGTTAACAGGGCATGGGTAATTGCATTTATTTAAGTAAGTGATAAGATTCCTTGATATTTCAACTCCAACAATTGTGACTGTCTAACTCTGACACATTGGCAGAACAGTACATGTTATCTTGCCTACATTAATGATCTAATATAAAATTTATTTTTGTCCTGAATTGGAATGAGATATGTCTGAAATGCTGTTAATGAAACAGTATTAAAACTTGTTAACAGAAGATAAAGGATATGAAAAAAGAAAATATGGGGCACACGGGGAACAGGAACACAAACACGACAATATTCAAACATATCATGATGCATTTCTTACCGACAATCCTGATACAGAATTAAAACAAAATTCTTGATAATAAGCACTAACGTCAACAACAAAGCAATATATGAGCAACGCGACGGGTGCTACATACGGTGCAGGATCTGCTTATAAATTCAGTTTTTTATTGGGGTGGGTTGCTAGGTTTTTAGTTTTCTGTTTTGTGCTTAGTGGACATTTGTTTATCTTTTTGTCTTTTTGTCTTGTTTTTTTTTATGCCATGGCATTGTCAGTTCGTTTTTGACTTATGAGTTTGACAAACACTTGGGTATCTTCAGCTTATCATTCATAATTATCACTAGTATTTTATATATCAAGAAACCAATGTCAGTGATCTTGTGCTTATTTGTCATTTTATTTATTACTTATACATTGTAATTATATGATTCATCTTTCAAGTTTTATATTTTTGATATCAATATTTTGAATGCACTTGTTAGAAATTTTACCATGTTTGAATTGTTTGACACATTTTTTGAGTCCTTTAATAGCTTGCTGTTCGACAAAGGCTCCGTGTTGAAGGCCTTACTTTTACCTATGATTGCTAATTTTTTTACATTGTGACTTAGATGGAGATTAGTCTCATTGGCACTCACACCTCATCTTCTTATTTATATAATCAAAGCACTGAAATATTGTAATGTTGTAAAGTATAACATATAATAGGGCATAATTTTTTTTCTTTCAATTTTTGTATATCATCAAAAAACTTGTATGTGCTATTTTCTGTCAATTCAAAGTTTACAATCAACACAGATATATTATATACAGAGCTTTATTTCTTGTATATGTATGTTCATACAATACAGATAAATGCGAATATGCTTGAAATTAATAGGATCACGAATTTTGTTTAAAAAAAAAACCAAAGAGCTACAAAAAAATGTCCTGTTCCCTAGTACCTATGCAGAAATTGTGAAACAGATCATTTCGAGTTACTTTGAATTAGAGACAACCATGCTATGAATGAAGCGATATATCGACTCTTTCTTTAATTCATACTTAATTTGGATTTGTTATAGATGAAGGAACAGATTTTTTCCATCACAATTATAGAATATATGTCTGATAAGTTTGATACTTTTGTTAAACGTGTTCAATGTAATGTATGTTGCTTCACCTGATTCCTCTTAAAAGTTTAAATATAAACGACCTTGAATGCAACACTATTTATGTATATGCATATACATTACCTATGTATTTATGTATATGCATATACATTACCTATGTATTTATGTATATGCATATACATTACCTAATGTAAAATTTAAAGTTCGAATTGTAAATATTTTCAATACATCATGTTATGCCTTTCCAATTGTTTCTTATGTAGTGTTGTTTCACCACCATCCCAAGTTACAACGAGAAATAAAAATAAACTAGACTTAGTGATGCCCCTGCACTCTTTTCTGAAGTATCTGCATTATAACAAAGTCAATGTATGACTTTCTTTGAGACATTATTGTGTCTGGGAGACACAAAAGATGCCCCGCAGATACAAAGTGTTTATCTAAAATACAAAAAGATGTGCATATGAGCACATAGGTCTATGGTTAACTGTAGAAATTATCCGGAAAAGTTATGCACCACTTATGCAATTATATACCTGGTACTAAAAAAATGACAAAGTTCATTTATCTCCTTAAAGAGCAAATATTAGTAAAAATCAAAACCCTGACTACATGCACACCTTCAATATAAGAACCAACAGCCAGCAAAGTGAAAACTGTAGGAGGAGTTGTGTGGAATAGCTATATACCTATAATAGGACGGACGGACTGGGATATAACAATATGCCTCCAACTTCCGTTGTGGAGGCATAAAAAGTATACATTACTGTTATTAGATATAGGAAGTTGTGCTATGACTGCCAATGAGACAACTCTCCATCCAAGTCACAATTTATAAAAGTAAACCATTATAGGTCAAGGTACGGTCTTCAATACGGAGCCTGGGCTCACACCGAACAGCAAGCTATAAAGGGCCCAAAACAATTGCTAGTGTAAAACCATTCAAACGGGAAAACCAACTGTCTAATCTATATAAAAAACGAGAAACGAGAAACACTTATGAACCACATAAACAAAGGACAACTCAAGGCCGTAACTACCATTGAGGCAAGTGAGGCAATTGTCTCACTAAAATTTCGACACTGCATGAATTTTTTTTTTTGTGTATTTGTTTATGGGCATTAAATACGAAATATTGTCATTTGTTTTCCTGTCTGAGTATTCATTTCCCCGTTTTCCCCAACTTTATTCGTTCTCTTTACAGATAAACAAAATATAAATAATATGAAACCTGCATGGATTAGTTTTTGTCCATGTTTCTTTTACCTTAAAATTTGAAAGAACATCCCGTAATCCAATTTTGACATTATTGAGGGACGATAAGACCTTTAAAACGATCAAGACAAGATTTCGTATTTTTTTAATTCGGGAGTACGGGATTTCGTGTCTTTTAATTCAAGATTTCGGGATCGGAACCTTCCTACCCCCTTCATTATTCGATTGTCGACCTAAAATATCTTACCACTGACTATTTCCAGAAATAATCTGAAATCACGGACCTACATGTAAACGGCGAAAACTCCAGTCCAATTTCCCCGTATCCATAAAACAAACCTAAAAATCAATATTCCTATAATAACATAAAACGATATACTAGTTATATCAAATTAGCCATATCCATAACATTAAAAAGTAGCATGTGGCAAAAAGAAAAAAAAATGAAATAATATTCCTAAAATAACATAAAATGACATAGGGAGTACCACCATACCTCAGTGAATTCAGATGAAAAAGATATGATTATCCGATATTATACGACGTGTTCTTCTGCTTTTATTAACTCCGCCAGTGACGAGTGTTTGCTTTGAACGTTCTTTTTCTTCCCTGAGACGACCGAAAACTTGGGAAAGAGCATGCATGCATGAGGTAGTCCAAATAATTATGACGTCTTGAAAGGCTATTATATTTTTTCTGGGACGAAGGCGTCCGAGACAAAAACACAAAATAGCCTTTCAAGACGTCCTAATTATTTGGACTAGCATGAGTGATGAGAGACTGTGCGGTCTTGTCATGCGTCATGTTCATCGCAATAAGGATGTTAGCAGACCAAATATTTTGAAACGATTTGACGAACCCGGCCATAGAAAAAGAACTCCAAATTGAATAACAATTGCTACTGAGTCGATGTTTGTTCTATGTTCTGGCGGCAGACTCAAATTGATATTTGGATGTTTATCTGACATATAGATTTAGATAAAGTTTAAAAAATTTGGTGTTAGTACATGTCTTAAAATATGAAAAATATATAAAAAGTGTTAAAAAATAAAAACTCCGGACAGCTTGTTTCAACGATGTCAATTAAGCTCTCTGGAAATTCCCAGAATGGAGGATTTTACACCATATATACCAGACTCCTGCCGAAATTTTCGCTCGGATCTATTTTTTCACTTCGCTCCGCTCGGCGATCAGTTCTGCTTCACTAAAATAATATGCCTAGTTACGGCCTTGCAACTACTGAACATCAGATTCCTGACTTAGGACAGGTGCAAACAATTGCAGCGGGATTTAACGTTTTAATGGTACCAAAACTTCTTCCTTATCTGAAACAATAATGTAACATCACAACATAGAAAGACACTATAAAATATCAATTGGAATGGCTTAACTCAATCAAAAAACGTAGTAACACAAATTAACACACAATGAACGAATAAATTTGATCTATGATACAATGTAAATACAAAGTTAATAAAAATAAGGGATGGATAATTAAAATAAAAGTATTATACCGCTGTGAAATGTTAAACAATTTCAGAAAAACATCAACTTTGAAAATTTATGTCATATTATACACAGGTAAATGAAAATAATTTTGTTGTTAAGTATACTTCTTATTGCCTGTCTCAACCAGGTATCCTGGTTATCTACTGGTTGTCGTTGCTCCTTGTTTGATTCATATTTGTTTTTTCGTTTAAATATTGCATCTGTTTGTAGTAAATCAAATACCGCCATTGATTTTTTAACTTTGTATTGTTTCAAATGTTTTATAGCGCATTTTTTATAGCCCAATGTATGCAGGTATATGATATGGGCTTACCTTTTGCTAATTTTTTAATGGTGAACGGCGATCTGCAATTGTTCGCATGTTTTGTCCTTTAATCTTTAGATTAGATCTGATTACTTAAATAAAGGCAACAGTAGCATACCACTGTTCGGAAGTCGTAAATAGATTGAGAGAAAACAAATCCGAGTTACAAACTAAAACCGAGGGATACACATCAACTGTAAGATGAAAATAACGAAACAACAGAAACACTAAAGTGCAACAAAAAACCAAACGACAATGTAACACACACAGACACGAACTATAAGATAACAACTGCCATTTTCCTGACTTGGAACAGGACATTTAAAAAAAAAATGGTGGGTTGAACCTGGTTTTGTGGCTAGCCAAACCTTGCGCTTTTATGGCAATGTTAAATATAACACTAAAAGGACATTACATGACAGGATTGCAGTACAAATAAATGCAAGAACATTCAGGAAATTGAAATACATAAAAAAACAATACAATAATACATTTCGACATGCTAATAGTTACCAAAGGTACCAGGCTTATAATTTAATACGACAGACTGCATTTAAACAAAACAAAAAGCGAAAATATTAAGATGTCACAAAGTCAAAGTTCAATAACTCCTGTGGAAATCGTCTAAACAAAATGATGGTATGGCAGAATATTATGAAAAATTCGTAAGGGTTCCGCGGAACCCAGTGTCTCGCCTACTTTTGTTGTTAATCGCAGGCTCAACAAAATGAGGAAAAAAAATAACAATATACCTTTCGAAACTATCTTTTGATTGTAAGAAGCTTCTGTCCAAGTTTCGTAAAAATCCAGGATAGTTTATGAATCTAATTAATGTTTTAAATCTTTAACTGTAGACTGTATGTAATGTTAACTGGAAGAAAAACTAAGTCCATTTATAAGTAATATACGGATAAACAGGTACAAAATTTTAACAAAATTTCCTTCTAGATACTAGCTTTTGATCATAAACAAACTTCAGAACAAGTTTGGTACAAATCCAGGATATTTCAAGAAAGTTGGCAGAAAAACTAAGTCCATTTATAGGATAGTTTAAGAACGTTGTTAAAATTAAAAAAAAACTTTAACCACAGAGTGAATGTAATGTTTCCTAGCAGATAACCTAAGTCCATTTATAAATAAAATACGGAAAAAAAGGAATTTTTTTTTTACAAAATTTAATTCTGGATACTATCTAATGATCATAAACAAGCTTCTGTCCAAGTTTGGTAGAAATCTAGGATAGTTTAAGAAAGTTATAAAAACTTTAAACCAGAGTTAGTATTTGTGGACGCCGCCGACGCTACCGACGACGACGGAATGTAGGATCGCTATGTCTCGCTTTTTCGACAAAAGTCGAACATGTCGAAGGCTCCACAAAAAGCATGCATCCAAATTTGCCAACGTTTTGTCAAATTGTCTCTATGAATAGTTATGATTTGGTCGGATGATCAGTCAAGGACATTTACTTTTCCCTCGCGGTGTGTAGCGGGAAGAGAGAACGGAGAAGAGTCACAAAACAGTAACCAGAAAACTAGATTGAATGACAACACTAATTCCCAAAATCCAAAAACTCAAGTGCTCCAAAATCTATCGCGTTGCTCATAACAAGTTTCCAATGTGATCACTATCAAGGAAAAATATGACGTGGTTGTTATAGTTTGTTAAAGAGATAAGGCAGCAGTCATACGATTATCAATGAAATGAGGAAACACCGAATTGCGGCTATCTAATAAAAATTGAGATCTCTCAGACTGATTTCGTTATCCTTATATCAATACGAGCACGCGAGTTTAGATAGATCTGAATTTTAATCAGATAACAGGAAACGAGTTACCTGGTGGACAAAAAACTTATTAAAAAAGTAACAATTCAGTTCATCAAGGATTTGTATAGTGAGACTATACAAATCCTTGAGTTCATGAAATAGTACCTTTTTTCTTTCGTTTTAACTAGATTCGTAAACGGAGATAACAAGTCTAGTAGCCGCTCGAGTTCGTCCGTCAGCCTGTTTGTCTAGTTGTAGCTTGATAATATAGAGTTGAAGTTCAATAATAAAATAATTATTGTTACATTGGAGACTAATTGCCGGAATGCAGGGTTGGAAAAGGAACCGATTAATTATGAATGTAACAATACTAATTGAGTCTACGGTTGCATTGCTTTATTGTTACATAAATGCACTTCAATGTACGCAGGGACTAGTAATATGTATTGAAATAAAACTTGAAAACTTTACAACATTGCATACAATGGTTGTTATTTTATTTACAATGACCTTTTTTACAAATCCAGTATCATGTTGTTTTTGGGGCATGTTTAACGTCCGATGCATTTTGGTGAAACCACTCTAAGCAGCCATCACAAACGAGTGATGCAGCAATGTACACGTCTATATTGCAAACTGTACAATTCCATTCTGCACTATCGGATGACTATTCATTTTTGAAGTTAAATACACTTTCAATGTCGGTCATGATTCAGGTAAAAATATTTGTTTACTCTTGCGATGTTTATATCATGTCTCGTCCAATATTTTTGTTGGAAGCATGTGGGTTTATTATATGATTTTATGTTCACCTCCGATTTCAATATCCAACTCAGTATAGCTGAAAACCCTAATAAAACTTAAAAATACAAGTCAATTGTGAATGCAATTGATGTTAAAAAGTTGCCGACATGTTAAGACCCGTGGAATCAGTGTTTTCTTTTTTTCAGATTCCAGATATTTTGTGATTGTAATTTTGTTCTTCGTTGTTCTTATTGGCGAAAAAAATAAGCAGCAAAACTATGTAAGGTTTAGTTTAAGTTTAATAAATCTAGCGTACATTGAAGTGCAGTAATGTAACAATAACTCAATGTAACCGTAGTCACAAATATTATTGTTACATTCGTAATTAATAAATCGGATCCGGCGACACGACGATGCATAAGCTTTATTTCAAATTTCAAAAACTCAAAAGTCTGTAGTTCCTGATAAAATAGTACTTAAATTAACACTTTCATAATGTGTAGTAATATACTAGTATAAGTATTCAGTAAACAGGAAAGTGTTGAGTGTACTGTTGACCTTTTCTCATCACTTGGCGTCCTGCGTCCGTCGTCGTCGTTAAATTTTTACATTTTTAACTTCTACAGAACCACTGAATTGAATGAAAACAAACATGCATGAATGTGCCTTATGGGATGCTTACCAAGTGTTTTAATTTTGTAGGCGATTCGTTATCAAATATGGCCGACAGCGTGGTACTTCGGTTAACAAAGGACCCTATGGACAATACATTCAAATGTCTTCTTTTAGAGAATGGAATCAAACCAAACATGGCATGAATGTTCCCTATGAGGTGTTGACCAAGTGTCGTTACTTTGTAGCCGAACCATCATAGGACTTAATTTAACATAAGACCCTATCACTGTGTAGAATGGTTACGGACTCTGGGTTTCCACACTAATTGCGCACACAATGAGCCACATAGACGATAAGAAGTCTTAAGTGTTAAGTGTTTATGATTACAGAAGGCACCAATGATCTTAGTTTGTACAGTCGTATTGCTTAGTTTGGAGCGATTTAAAATAGCCAAGAGCAAAAGGAAGAATATTGCTAACTTAAGATCATTTGTGCCTTCCGTAAAGGCCTTGCAACAAAATTATTATATTTATCGGTTTAGTGTTATTTTATTTAAATCCATTTTGTCCAAGTTCATGTTGTCTTTCTGATATTGTTTTACATCTTCCCCTTTTTAATTCTCTTTGACCAAATGTATTCCTTCAGTGTATGTTTACTTGTTTTTGTTAATATGGATATTTAATTGAGTTAGTTTTCCTGCTTGAATGATTTTACAATAGTTTCTTTGTAGCTTGCTGTTGAGTGTGATCCAAGGCTCTGTAGAAAACTGTGCTTTGACCTATAATGGTTTACTTTTCTCAATTGTCACTCGGATGGAGAGTTGCACTCATATCACATCTTCTAATACCAATTTAGTAATTTGCTAGTTTGATTTAGTCAAGATAATTTCTTACTAGTTGATCAGTCAGTTAGATTATATAAGAAATGTACCTATTAAACAAAAAGACAAGACAGCAGCACTTAGTCAAATAAGTGGGAAATTTTGAGTTACCTTTCGAGTACAGAGGATCACATCAGCAATTACTATTCTACATGTCAGGTCATCAACCTCCCTCATCATAAATTGATAATTTTCCATCTATATAAACAGCGATTTTCGGGGGGTTCAACATATTTACAAAGTGTCAATTCTTTTCAAGAGGGGACTTTGGAATCAGTCAAGGACATAAAGCTATTCAAGGGATCCAAAAAGATGGTTTATCAACGCTATCATCAGAAACAAATCAAACTCAACATACGAAATCTTTCAGACCTACCAACCCTGAGTACTAGCTTTCATAATTCATCATATTACACAGTCCAGGCGATTATTTATTCAAGTAATATAACGCGTATCTGTAATATTACTCAATCAAGTAATTTTACTTTTATTACGAATATCTGTAATATAGTTGAGTAAAACGTGTTATCTCCCTTTCATCATATATTGTTTGTACAGATTCAAGATTAAAAAAAAAGAAAACAAATAAAACACATTAATAAACCCAGCAAATAAAATTAACACAATATAGCACTTCTATTTTATTAATCATGTATATATACTCGATGTCTGTCCCCGTATTGCGTTTGCTCTGTTTGTATTTTGTAAAAGTATATCCCGGGTTTACATATTGCTCCCATTTATTTATTGAGTATCAGCGTTGACAAGCGAGTTCATGATTATATCAATAAGATTGATGTGATTTTGTATTGAAATAATAAAAACGTGTTCTTCATGATCATTTGGTAAATCTTGGTAAAAAAGGGTAAACATGGTAAATGCGGCATATTTCGCTATCTAACTTGATATTGACAGTATCTGACAGGTCACAGGAAAATATTAAAGGAAAGTGAAGAGTTTGGCATATAACCGACTGTCGACAACTTTAATGTACATAAGAAAAGTTTGCTTATCTGACATTTAAAAAAATAACGTCTGTTGTTAACAAAATTAAAAAGGCAAATATATCAAATAGTAGGTTGGTTTCGGAAAATATGATAAAGAGTGTTTGATTGATAGCGTTTCAAAATAATACTTTAAAACAACACATAGATGGTCAGTCAGCTTTTATTGATGGTGGAATGGTTTGGTTTACCTCAAATGAGAGTAACTGACAAACTCCAAATATATGAGTGTGGATTTTTCCACAATTATATGGTACAGTAAATTTACCGCGCGTAAATGAAAGATGTGAATAAATTAAACATAAACAATCAAATATCTGTCAACATTATCATATTCTCCGAACTGACCAAAATCATTTAGAATTTATAATGCTCTTAGATAGGTTGATGTAATATTTGAAGAAAATAGATAGGGGATAAACAACAGTCATGTCACATTCCAGATAATATTAATAGAGACGCTTATTAAGTTACGTATATCACCTGTTGCAATCAAAATATTGAATTTAGCTTTTAAATTAGTATTTTTTGACAAAACCTATTGATTACAGAAATTGAATTTTTAAGCAAAGATGAAATGCATTTTTAATAAGAACCAAAATACAGAAGAACTAAGTATTAAAAGTAATAGCTGAAAGTAGATAAGGTCTTTTATAGCACCGGTATTTGTTCAAGGGACTGAAACAATAAGACGCGTGTTCAACATCATGCATGCATGGTGAGTTGGTTAAGTGGTTAAATGCTTGATAAGTGAAATGACAGCTTTATTTTCTACACGCCTACGCAGGTCAATTCAGTTAAATGATGTACCCTGCTATTTTACTATGTAAAATTTCTTGCACTTATATCATCAGAAAAACGCCAAAAAGTAATTATAATATTTTTTAGAAATACATCTACGAACTACAGTGATAATTGATTTTTATCTTATATTCCCTTCATTGGGTTAAGATTCAGAACATCAGAACAACCTGTAACTATTTCTTGAATTAGCGGTTGTCGTTTAGCCGTTATTTGATTTTTGATTTTAAAACTTGTTTCGTATTATTGTTCAAACTATTGCTTTTGGGGACGATGACGCTTTATGTTTCATGCATGGACTTTATTTTTAATAACTGACTGAAATGATCTCGAGCGATACAAAAAATTTATATTTTGAAAAGGAAAAGATTTTTTATGCAACAAATTAAAGCCTCTATTAATAGAGAAAATTTGATATCAATATTTTCTAAGCATTACCAAAAATTCCACATATATAGATTTAATTTCATGATAAAATGGGAATCTTCCAAACTCTGAGAGAATTCAAACCCTTTATAATAGATATGTTTATGAACACCTAAAATAAGTTAACTAAATCTAATGGGCAGTTGATCACATTTTATACTGGAACATCTTATCAAAAGTGAAGTTCCATTTCTAAATCGAGTTGTTAATTTGTTAAAAGTTCTCCATATTAAAGGAATATAGGTTTTTCTGGTGCAATCGAATACCTGTAAACTGGTATTAATGCGTGGATCTAATGATAACGATTTTTAAGCAATTAATAACGAGCTTTCCGAGATTTTTTATACGACGATGAGGTTTTTTTTTATGATCTTGACTACCCATGAGGGTCTTGCACGGTCGGGTATTTTTTAGTATAATCAATTGAGAGTGCACTTGTGAGAAAACGACACGGATCAAATCAAGCACAAAAAACAATATATCAACATGACATCTTTAGAATTTCACTCATTGCCAGCGTTTATTTCATCACGTGTATATTCAATGCATATGTTTACAATTTATAAACTCCAACAGATAGTTTAATAGTGCTTTATGTGTTATCTTATACTATTTAAATTCAATAATGGTCTTTGATCCAATATTATATGAAAACACATTGCGTGGTTTATGAAACTTGGTCCAACAGTACAGAAATCAATAATTTGCTTTGATATCATGCGATAACTTGATATTCATCTGATATGATTACTAGTTTACCTATTTGTAATGACTGACTATAAGGGGAAGGGTTAACTTCCCCTGAAATTTTGTTCACTCTTAAGTTCAAAATCCGAAAGTTATTACATGTACATAAACATACTGGTACTTGAATATTAAAGATATACATGTTTAGAGGATTTTAAAACAATTTGACACATATCTATTAAATAAAAATGTTATTCAGCACTTAACATTGCAGTTTATATTAATTAGAGTTGAAGACAGTTTTATTGTAACACTGCTTATTTTACAACTTTTTGTAAAATTTTGCATCGAAGGACATTCGTTATTTTAAATTTTTTGATATGGTTACTAAAAATTTGCCAAAAACTATGCCACCATTGCTGATTTGAGCCGTCTTTGGGCATTTATAAATTAGTTGCATGTTCAGATAAATCCAAAGTGTTACTAGTACCTCAAAGTACACTCATCAGGCTGTTATACTGTCCATGGTTTCTAGTAAAATTTTACTATTTTTGAAAATGGCCGTGGTGTGAAAAAAAATCCAGGGAATTTTCTTATGACACATACTAAATATTATAATAGTTCATTATAAGAGTTGATGTATTCCCCAATGTATAGAAAAAAATTTTGATGACAATAAGTACCAATAAGATGAATTGAAAAGGATTAGTGGATTACTGTATCCATAATATAACCAAATGTTATATACCATAGATATAATATGGTAGTATCAATCAATGGGTGTTTTCATAATGGCCCTGTTATATGTCCAGTTATGTTTGTTATAATTGTCGAAGATGCCTGTAATGGCACGAGGCAACGCATGTTTACTGACCGAGGCATACAAAATACAAAATATCATTCCGGATTTGAAAACTCAAAATTAAATAAGTTGATACACATCATTGAATGTATTATGTAAATATTAACTTGACAACTGGGTCAAATAAGATAAGTCATGATTCTTGGGAACTTTCAATTTCTTGATGCTTCTTATCCCTAGAAATGTATTTGAATTGATAACAACTGAAAATCCGCAATAGCTCTAATTATTCATAATGGCCCTGTTTTTTCATATTGGCCCTGTATTTTTCATAATGGCCCTATTTTTTTTTATGATTGCCCTGTTTATTCATAATGGCCCCGAATTAATGCCCCGTTAGTCTGTAATGGACCAGTTTTGCTTTTATTAATAAAGGGGCAGTTTCATACATAATGCACTAAACTGGTTAATAATATCAAAATTGTCCCATGATAGATATAATGCAAACAATCGATCCTTATCGACTTTGTCCATTAAGATACGATCATGCACCGCCGTTGTTATATAGCACAAGCAACGTTATTCACATTTTCCTTTTTAGTCCTCAACTTCTTGAATGAAATAGATTGTTAATTGATTCAGTTTATTAACCAGCAACATAATCTATCCCGTCTGTTTTCTACCGTTTAAATTGGGTTTTAAACTAAAATGTCTATTTATATCCCTTTTGCCATCCTAAATGTCGTTTTGATATGACAATACAACTGATAATATCTTAAATGAAAATAATACATAGATTGTGTATGTAATTTTCACGCCTATAATTGAAGCAGTTATGTTCTGCCATTGGAATGATATTTTACGAGGTATCTATCGATCATCATGTATCCTAGGTCTCCCTTTGCATTTTACTTTTCAAATTAAGTTTATTTTTTAGAATTTACGAACTTGATATTATCGCCTTTTCTTCATTTAAATAATAATATAGAAACTGTGAACGTACTACAATAATGATAAAATAATAATAATAATCTATTTTATTATTGTGTTTCCTGTTACAAAACTTTGAATAATTCGAAAAACTAAGGATTTTCTTATCCCAGGAATAGATTACCTTAGCCGTATTTGGCACAACTGTTTGGAATTTTGGGTCCTCAATGCTCTTCAACTTTGTACTTGTTTGGCTGTATAACTATTTTGATCTGGGCGTCACTGATGAGTCTTATGTAGACGAAACGCGCGTCTGGCGTATTAAATTATAATCCTGGTACCTATGATAACTATTTACACCACTGGGTCGATGCCACTGCTGGTGGACGTTTCGTCCCCGAGGGTATCACCAGCCCAGGAGTCAGCACTTCGGTGTTGACATGAATATCAATCATGTGGTCATTTTTATAAATTTCCTTTACAAAACTTTGAATAATTCGATAAACTAAGGATTTTCTTATCCCAGGAATAGATTACCTTAGCCGTATTTGGCACAACTGTTTGGAAATTTGGGTACTCAATGCTCTTCAACTTTGTACTTGTTTGGCTTTATAACTATTTGGATCTGGGCGTCACTGATGAGTCTTATGTAGACGAAACGCGCGTCTGGCGTATTAAATTATAATCCTGGTACCTTTGATAACTATTTATACCCCTGGGTCGATTCCACTGCTGGTGGACGTTTCGTCCCCGAGGGTAACACTAGCCCCGTAGTCAGCACTTCGTTGTTGACATGAATATCAATCATATGGTCATTTTTATAAATTTCCTGTTACAAAATTATGAATTATTCGAAAATCTAAGAAATTTCTTATCCCAGGAATAGATTACCTTAGCCGTATGTGGCACAACCTTTTGGAATGTTTGATCCTCAATGCTCTTCAACTTTGTACTTGTTTGGCTTTATAACTATTTTGATCTGAGCGTCACTGATGAGTCTTATGTAGACGAAACGCGCGTCTGGCGTATTAAATTATAACCCTGGTACCTTTGATAACTATATATTAATTGACATATTATTATACAATAATAGTTGTTTTTGGGTTAGGGTTAGGAACTACCCGTCAGCAACTGCGAGTACTCTCAGATCAGTACTTACTTTTTGTTGTTAGGGATGAGCAATGGATATATACCTTGCCAAGTCCTGTCTGTGTGTTTGTTTGATGTTTTTCTTTGTATCGATCTGATGAGTTAAGCCTTTTTTCAACTGATTTTTATAGTGTGTTCTTATGTTGTGCTGTTACACCACTGTCCCATGTTAGGGGAGGGTTGAGTGCTCACAAACATGTTAACCCCGCCACATTCTTTATGTGTCTGTCCTTAATCAGGAGCCTGTAGTTCAGTGGTTGTCGTTGGTTTATGTCTGTCATATTTATTTTTCGTAAATTGTTTTGTTATAAATTAGGCCTTTTGTTTTCTCAATTGAATTGTTTCATATATTTCATGTCGGGGCCTTTTATAGCCGACTTTACGGTATGGGTTTTTCTTATTGTTGAAGGTCGTACGGTTGCCTATAATTGCATACATCCACTTTATTTGCATTGGCAATCATACCACATCTCCTTATTTTTATATAGAACAATACCCAGCCATATGTATTTGGCTTATGAGACACATTGCATAAAATATATACAATACGAGTACATGGATAAGTGTTGTTTCAATGACATTTTATAGGTCACATTGCCAACAATTTATTTAAGTTTATATGTTTTGTTCATAGTATTCAATTGATACGGAAAGCCTCATTTTAGTTGATTTGGCCAATTAGGGCCATATCAGAACAATAATTGACATTACTTTACGATTGTCGTAGGCTGTCATTAACATTTTCAATTTCAATTTTCCTTTATCACTATTGGGCCAATTTACACTAAAGTTGATACAATTCATGTTAAAAGACATGCAGAAAAGACACTAAGTTGTCAAGATAGGGTCACTAGTATTTATTGGGAATTATATGTCAGTCCAGCAACCATAATCGCTGACATGACGTAAGCATATAGAACGTAACGGTAAACTGAAAGTTATTTTCTATTAACAAGAATTCTATTAAAGATAAAAGAAATCTGACAAGGGTAGAACATTCTCCGAATGTTGGAACTACCAACGCTCTATTTTTATCGTTAAAGGCATTTATCAAGCAATATAACAATTATAAAATGTTGTAGTAGGATTGCCAATGAGACACTTTCCACCAGTATTGACCATTTCCACATAACGTAGATGTAAGCGCTAATAGGTCACTGTACTCATCAACAATGAGCAAAATACATCCCGTATAGATACCTTTAAACGGCCTCGACACGAAAAAATGCATAATAATTAAACCAAAAAATACCAACAGTCTGATTTCTATACAAAACAAAATCGAAAAACAAATATATTAGATAGCAACAAACGACAATCACTAAATTACAGGCTCCCGACTTGGGACAGGCACATAAGAATGTCGCGGAGTTGAACATGTTTTCGAATGCGCAACCCTCCCCCGAAACCTGGGACAGTTGTGTAACAGCACATAATGAGAACAAACTATAAAAAAACCAGTCGGGGGAAAAGGTTGACTGACAATTATTCCGTGTATATTTGAGGACAAGAACTTATTAACAAATAATAAGAAAAGGTAAAAGTTCTGCAAAGTAAGTCAACCGATATGAAGAGTTTGAAATTTTAACTTTCACTAGAAAATAAGTATGATACCAGAAATTTTGCTTTGCAATAAGCAAACAACGGACCCCTCAAAGAGTTGTTGCAAATGTTCTTTAACGCGCAGAGACCATGAAACCTTCCCTACATGAGTCATTGGATATAACCTCCCCATTATGACAGGACGTGACTGAGTATATATACATCCTGGACAGCAAATTGGGCGCCCCACTTTAGAACGGGTATTATTACCGGACGAGAGAAGTCTAGGTATTTCTATACCCATTGAAGGCTTGGGGTTATTTGTACTTTGAAGTCAAGCTATAAACTAACTAAAAATTAACAAATACATAAGAATGGCGATAGATCCTAGTTTAATATGTAATACGCTATTGTCTTATTTCTCTTAAATTGTCATGAATACTGAAATCATGTTTTGTACGTTACGATTTTATTAAAGTGTAACGATTTTATAAAACGTGTAACGATTGCCTGTAAATTTTAAATTATTTCTAATTTTATGATCGGATATCAAGTTAAGAAAAGCTTCAATATTGTACCTGCATGTTCATGCAAAAAGGGTGTCTACTACGGGGTTCCCTCTATTACCACGTTTGTATTGGTTTTAATGAAAAGACAAATCATAATTAATGGTTAAACATTATTTTTATGCCCCCGCCGTAGCAGAGGGTCATTAATTTTTACCCTTGTCCGTCTGTACGTCCGTCCGTCCGTACGTACGTACGTCCCAAAGTTGGTTTCCGTTCTTTAACTTTAGTTTGCCTCAACTAAATGTTATATAACTTATACACAACGTTCATTACCATAAAATACAGATCAAGTTTGAATGGGTGGCGTCACTTTTACCGTTCTTGAGTTATGCCCCTTTCTAAACATAAAAATTGCTGAATTTTTTGTTTCCGTTCTCTAACTTTAGTTTGCCTCAACCAAATGTTATGAAACTTATATACAATGCTTATAACCATAAAATACAGATCAAGTTTGAAATTGGGTGGCGTCACTTTTACCGTTCTTGAGTTATGCCCCTTTCTAAACATAAAAATTGCTGAATTTTTCGTTTCCGTTCTCTAACTTTAGTTTGCCTTAACCAATGTTATGAAACTTATACACAATGCTTATTACCACAAAACTCAGATCAAATTTGAAATTGGGTGGCGTCACTTATACCGTTCTTGAGTTATGCCTATTTACAAATGGATTATGCACTTTTTAAATTTAAAAATTGCTGAATTTTTGGTTTCCATTCTCTAACTTTAGTTTGCCTCTACCAAATGTTATGAAACTTATACACAATGCTTATTACCATAAAATACAGATCAAGTTTGAATTTTGGTGGTATCACTTTTACCGTTCTTGAGTTATGCCTATTTACAAATGGAAAATTTGCTGAATTTTTCGTTTCTGTTCTCTAACTTAAGTTAGCCACAACCAAATGTTATGAGACTTATACACAATACTTATTACCACAAAACTCAGATCACTGTACAAATTTGGGTAGCATCACTTTAACTTTTCTTCAGTTATGTCCCTTTATAACTTCACTATGATATGCAAGCGGTGGCATCATCTGTGTCCCATGGACACATTCCCCATTTATGCTTAAACATGTATGAATAAAAGGCGATTTGGGATATACGCCAATGAGACACAAACCAACGAAACATTTAACTGAAAGACATCAAGAGTTTATTAATAGTCGTGTCCACTACCAATCCCAGCAAAACATATTGATACCTTTGTCAATAAGTGAATTATATATCGCTTCCTGTACAGACTTTTTTAAAATTATATTGCGTATACTATACATTTATTTTGTAGTTATTTTTATCGTAACCTGATTTGACCTTTCTTATGTAAAATAATTACTGTTAGAAAGGAAAGATCAAAGTTGATAAGAATTGTTTACTGAATATAGCGTTCCAGGAAGACCCATTGTATCTTTATGTAATAGCCCCTTAGAAAGAATTGCACAATATATCGATTATTTTATTAAACCAGTTGTCAACCAATTTTGGACATACACACAAGATACAACTTCTTTTATAAACAAATTGGAAAAAATAAGAGCCTCTCCTGATATATTAATGAGTTCATTTGACATTTCTAGTATGTATACCAATCTACATCATACGGAAATTATAAACGCAATCGACAGAGCATGGACGCTACTAATGCAATGTAAATTTGACATCCCGGTGCCTCCCAAAAAGGATATGTTAGAATTACTGAAAATTGCCCTTGGAAACAATGAATTTGAATTCAACGGGCAGATTTTTAAACAGAGAGTTGGAGTACCGATGGGGTCACCAATGTCTCCTAGTTTAACTGATATTAGAATATTTGAAATCGTTTCTGAAATATTAAAACGGTTCTCACAATCGTCCGAAATTTCTCTTCTATCTGTCTACAGAGATGACGGTTTTTTATTATTCAAAGGAAGTGAACAAGCACTTATTGAATTTTACCAGATTGCAAATAGTATTCATCCATTGTTAAAATTCACATATGAAATTTCTCATAGTCAAATACAATTTTTGGACGTAACAATATTTAAAGGAGATAGATTTAAAACGGAACAAATATTAGATATCAAATTATATCGCAAACCTACGGATAACTTCCAATATTTAGATAAATCATCAGCTCATCCCGCCTGTGTATTTAAGGGATTTATAATTGGCGAAGTTACACGGTTCATTCGATCGTGTAATAACAAAATGACCTCGACACACAGATCAAACTGCTTAAACACAAGCTTATACTCAGGGGACACAAGGAAAATGAAATTAATCCACTAGTTAATAAAGCACTACAAAAAAGTAGGCAAAACACATTATGTTATAAAACAAAAAACAAACAGAAAAGTCCACCACTAGTCATAGCAACGAAATTTAATCCTTTAATTAAGCAGTTGGGAAGACGAATAAGAAAACACTGGCATTTGATTGAAGATGACGAGACCGCTAAACATCTATTTCCCAGATCGCCTATCATTGCTTATCGTAAACACAAAAATGTGAAGGAGTACTTGACCTCGGCAAAATTATAAAATAATAAAATAATTAGATAAAGAATGGACATTAAACTATAAGTGTATTACAGATTCACCAGGTGTAGTGCCCCCAAAATGTAACTGCATTTGATACGTTACACGATAGAAACATATTGATAACAATTTAAAAGTAATTATAATCAAATGTTATAGTAAATAAAAATAATTTAGGCCAGGGCACCTGACGAGGATGAACGGCCTTGGTCGAACTTGACCTAAATGATATCCGAAACACCAGGTGTAATATCATCAAATTAAAAAAATTCATAGACGACCAGTTGATTACCACAGATCATTTACGTTGGGAAAATCCTTTCAAATAAATAGATGTGTAAAAGTTTATAACTAACCACAGAACAATCTACCGAGAAAAGGTCAAATCAGGTTTTAACAGTTAAAGAAAATATATATAATTTAAAGTAAATATATATAAGCGAAACATGCTATATATACGAATCATCAAATCATGCATAAACAGAGCAATAACAGAATAAACCTGTAATTGAAAACAAACATTAAAATGCATATAAAATTGCATTTAAAATATACACAGCGATACATGGAAAATCATTATAGAAACTCGATACAGACAACAAATAGAATCTCCTATAGACAATGGTATTAGTAAGTTTTGCTGGGATTGGTTCATGGACACGACTATTTATAAAATAACACTCGTGTCTACATTGTCAAGCTCTACGTCTCTCTGAGTATAACCTTTATAAATTTGTAACATCTGAAGCGCTTAACTTCAGTGACCTTCATTAGAAACGCTCAAACACAGAACTTGGAAAGCAAAGTATGTACAATGTGTAAATATACTTGAATACGCCCGGAGCTTTATGACCAAAAGAAACATACAAAGAATAACAAAAGTCATGTAAGTTCAACTATGCCTGAGGGAGTTGGAACCTTAGTTTTTTTTATAATTTCGTATGCTATAAATCATGTCAGTACCCATGCCAAGAAATTGCCTCCGTTGAAATTCTGCAAATATCCCATAGAGCAAATTACATGGATGATTAATATTGACCATTTGGTATATGGCCGTGTTCTAAGCGACACGTACATGAAGGTCATGAATTAATTTGTTGAATGAAATCAAATCTTTAACTACTAATGGGTGCCGTAGGAGGTCTACCGGAATTTTTAGCGAGGATTTCTTGGCATGACAGCACATACTTGGTATATTAGTACTCTCGGGGCCTATAACAGATCAAGTCAGTGGTACCGACCAAGTTCTAGTAAAAGAAAAACACTTTTTATCTGTTTGGTGCTTCGGGAGTGCTTTTCTGGAGTTACCTTCACCAGGAACGCTCCAACCAAAAATATGAAAGCCCCGGACGTATAAGTAATTGAAAACACGAATTGTGAATTAGAAAATAAACAGAAATTATCAAAAGTTTGTCGAAAATACATATTCTCTTAATAAAAAACAAGTGATACGATACGAGACAGTCATTGGACTGATTTTTATTGTTCGTTCTTTTATAAATATCTTTTATTTTTTTCCATTGGTCAAGATAAGATGGATCGATGTTTGTGATCTGAAAAAAAAAACAAGTTCTACCCCGCCACATACGATTACACCAAGCAAACTTGTGCAGTTGTTAACTTTTCTACATATCTTAATGCTTCACGGTCATTTAGAAATTGTGTGTTTATGGCAAGTCTTTGAAAGTTTGAAAGTCTTTGTTAAATATATTCACTTTTCTAGACTCGAGTCGATTTGTACCTTGCCATTCAGACACTTGTCCAGTAATTAAAGATTGAATATTGACCAGCGGATACCTTATGGTTTTATGAAGGTTAATCTCACATCATCGAAGATTAAATTTATGTTTAAACAAATTAAAAAGAGAAGGTTTTATATATAAGTTATATAATCATACTTCAGTTGAGGAGTTGTTAAAACGTAACTACATGCATGCAGCCTACACAAACCGGAAATTGGTATCTTACTTGTACTTGCTATTGATAAATTAGTAGTCCACCTATTTTGAGCGATTCAGTACTGCCACGAAAATAATAAATTTTGTAAAGCTTGTGTTTATAAACCTTTTATGCCTGAGACCAAAGCTAAAACTCAGAAAGCCAAAAAGTAGAAGTGAGTTTGAAAATTTTTCTGATAATGAATGAATATGTTGAATGTCTGAAAGTACCTAACAGCCACGTTTGCCTTTTCTCCAGGACCCAACACATCGTGTTTCTGCAGTACAGAATAGGACAAACTCTACAATATTCCGTGGCTCATATGAAGGGTGGGTGCTTCATCAGGGGTCCTGACCCAATCCTTCATGTTGTACTAAGCTTTGACTACCGAGCTAGTCAGTATTTCTTTTAAGTTCCGATGTCTACTATACGCCACCATTGGTGGTTTTGGAAATAGCTCCCTACATTTCGCATTGCGAAGTAGTTTTTTATAATGTTTTCGCAAAGCTTTATTTATATTTCCTAACGAAAAGTGATATTTAGTTACAAATACTAGTGGTATCTGCTTGTCAGATTCTTGTTTAAAGCGGAGTAACTCTGATCGTTCGATATTGAGAGCCGATTCACAGTTACGATGTATTTCATGCTCCTTATATCCCCTTTGCTTAAGATGGCCTTTGAATTTACAAATTGTATCTTTTAAATTCTGCGTGTTGCTGTTGTTTCGGTGGTGGCGAATAGCTTCTCCTTTTATAAATCCAGAGAAGACTGTTGGGTTATGCATAGACGTCCTATCTAAATATTGAAATGTATTAGTAGGTTTGATGTAGCTCTTTATATCAAGGATACCGGTGTTCCTGAACCTCATCCCTTTATGTACTACTGTATCGAGAAAAATAATTTCTTCGTTTGAAATTTCATAAGTAAACTTTAATAAAGGGTGATGATCATTTGCTATTTTAAAAAACTCTTCAACCTCTTCTCGTGATGAATGAGCTATTATGAACGCATCATCTCTATACCTTCCGTAAAATAAGATCTTATTTTCATACTTATATTTTTCAATAATTTCATTGATAACTTCGAATGCTCTGATATCACAAATTTCTGGGCTGCATTTACTTCCCATACTAGCGCCTATGTTCTGTACAAAGTATCGGTCATTAAATTCAAAATAATTGTTTTTCAACACTGTGGCTACTAACGATTTAATTGTTTCACAGCTAGGTAATTTTATCGGATAATCTTCTTTACTGCACTGCTTTAAGCCCGTCCAACAGATTGAATGAGTTCATTGAACTCCATGTTGGTATACATGCTGGTGCTGTCAAAAGAGATTAACAGGCAATCCCGATCAGGCCTTAAATTTTCTATTTTATTTATGAAATCCCACTATCTCTAATGTAACTGGTCTGTCTTTTAACTATAGACGGGTTTATCTGTAATTGACCTAGAAAACATGGGCGCATCCATTAACCTCTCACGTGACCGATCCGCCATTACAACCGTGAAAATAACGCACGTGTATTGATCAAAACATTATCGATTTTCTGTTTACATTTGTATTTCTTTCATTTTCTGATTTATTTTACTATGGATGCTGCCGAAAGTTATAAAAAACATGGAAGCATTTCTTGTGCAGTTAATAGTTGTACAAATAATCGTAAAAAACTTCAGGTGTGGAAAAAATCAATATGCGAATTATACACAACGAGTTGCACAATGACTGCCCTCATTTGATTCCATATACGTCTTATGTGATGCCTTCAGACGAGCCAACAAACCTGAGTGGATCAAAGCCGTATAAACATAATAAAAACTGTGCATAAACAGGTTTTTGTATGGTCCGGACATTTTTTTTTGGATGATGCGCCACTGCACACAATCCGTTTTTTCTTAAATAAAACTTGTTATGAAAGTAAAATAACACTGGCCGACGAATGTTTACACGTTGTAAAACGACTGTTAAAAACTTGAATTAATCTATAAAAATTAATCCGATGACTACAGTGCATCTGTCTCTTTTTGTATAGAAGATCCACCGCGACATCAGATGCGGATCCAGGATTTTGAAAAAAGGGGGAGGGCGCGTGCCCCCAAACTTTTGTAGTGGAAGCGGTAAAATGTCTGAATTAACCATAAATGAAGCTAATAACCAACCCCGAGGCTACATGTAGTTATAATTGCAGGCAAATCAACCCAGTGTGAAGAGACGAACTTTTTTCATTCATGACGACTTCTATAGTATCTTTATGCTGCAAAATGGACAGACATTCCGACAATATTAACTCAGACAAAAATATTGTTAACAGAGGAGCAAGGAGTTCAAAATTAAATAAGGGGGGACCTCGTCATCCGTTTAAGAAATATTATGAATGACAGTGACGCCTTATTGTATACTTATGTAACTAATTTATTAAGTTTTCTTAACTTTAGTGGAATTACTACACAAATTTAATTTTCAACTACGGTATTGCAGATCAGCTGTTGCTCGATCGTACTGATGAGGTTTAACACTTAGTTTGATGTTTGGTTATTTGGGACGGCGCTTTAATATTTCGAAAAGTAAGGCTTGTAAAATATTTTATTCCTCGGTGCAGTTCTTGCTGAAAAACTTAAAGGTTTTATATATATATGTAGGCCTGTGTGCTTATAGTATATATTCACTTTTTTTTCTTTATAAGACGTATACAGTTACTTCTGTCATAGGCGGATCCAGGGGGCCCCTTTGTGGGAAAAATTTGGTTGATGCTATAGGGAATCACTGAAGCATGACTGGAGCGGGTCCCCTTTAGGTCAGTCAGAGGCCCCCTTTATAAAAGTTCTGGATCCGCCACTGTTCTGTTGATTTGAACTTTCCCAGTAGATTATTCTGTGCATGAATTCTAAAATTTTATTCATTAGAAAGGATTTTCAAAGGTCTAACTCTTGGTAATCAAATAGTTTACTAGAACCTACGAAAGCGTAGATATAATCCGACAACCCGAATTTCCGACAGTTCAGTAGTCCGACGGTCCGATATACACCCCTAATGTTATACTGTAATACTGTATTTCACTGTATTATATACATCGGGGACTTGTATAAGAGTCTAATACAGATTAAGGATGAAAATCTACGAGACCACTGTTTTGGAGTGGTTGGGAGGGGAGTTGGCAAAACACTAAATGACGCTTCTAAAACATAACTTATCATCGCTTTGAAATTACATGTTAGAGTCTTTGGTGGTTTAATGGCATTCATTTATATTAAGCACGGGCTGGATCATGATGTTATATACTATACATACTATAGTAGTTGTATGTCGAGTAATTTTCTGCAAAAGAAATTGGAATCGAACACATAATAACTATAGGAATACATGGGCCGTGAAAGTTCAAAACTTCTCAAGCCCATATTACATATGGCCCGACGCATCGATGGCATATATAGCGCAATTCATGCGGACACCAAATACGAAGATGTCACTCAATTTTGAGCATTATACGTAAGTCAAGCAAAAAGCACAAAACTCTCGTCTCTGTAGGAACGTCGGATTAGTGGATTGTTAAATTTTAGGACTGTCTCACTATAGGTCTGACCACAGAAATTTCTATGATTTGATAAAATTGTACCTGGTTTTTCTGATATATCACATTCGACCGGTCAAGACTATTTATTTTTAATATGTATGTGTTATAATTATTAAGTATTATGATTACCAAAATGATTATAATCGACATGTAACCTGGGATTAGTATTCGTATAAAATTTATTATGTCCCGCGTGTAACATATCAAATACAGTTATATTTTAAGGACACGACACCTGGCCTGCAATACACTTATAATCCTTATCTAATTACTTTATTATTTATAACACATATAATTTTGCAAGTACAAGTACGACTTCACATTCTTGTGTTTACATTTAATTATATGCGATCAGGGCATTTAGATCTATATCTTGTTTATATTTTTTCACGGTTGTAATGGCGATCGTACTACGACGACGCCTAGAGTCGCGTCACAAACTAAGGCAGATAATCGGAAAACCTGTCTATAGGTATCAAAAGTAATCAATAAATTTGCTAACCCTTTCGGTAACAGAGTTACATTGAGAAACAATTGGTCTGCATGGGGCAATTCATTTACTGCCATCGTTTGTTTTTTTTTATCCCTTGAATAACAAGTTCACTTAATTTGTGAAGTTTAGGAAGGAGAAAAGACAACCCAATCTGGGTCCCTCTTTCGATGAGCCACGGAGAAAATCAAGAGTTATCCCATCAATCTCACCATTGTCAAACATTCTGCTGATTTGTGTTTGTATATTATTTTAATCAGTAATAGATTAGGTTCTTGTATCTCCGTGTAATGGATAGAGTTTAACTGCCTTAACCCTTCTTTAATGTAGTGTGTCTTTTAGATATTACAATTGCGCCTCCTTGTCGCTCTTAGAGAAAATAATATCATGCATGTTTCTCAAAGATCGTAATCCTAGCTGTTGTTCTTTAGTGAAATTGTAGTAGTTATTTCGTAAATCAAGATTAGATAATTCAAACTTTGTTAGATCTAAGATCAAAGCAAGCAGGTGTTGGTTCATAAAATGATTTCTGTCGGAACGGATGCATTCCCCGACTTTCTGTATTGCCAAAATGAAAACGACATCTAAGTTTTCTAGCAAATTCATTGAAGTCTGCCATTATAGTTCTGCCTATATTACACTTCTTAGGCATAGGTATAAATTTTAAACCCCTACCTAGAACTATGTATTGTTCGTCTTTCAATTGACAGTTGGCTAAGTTATATACATATTGTTTAGCTTTATATACCTGTGTTTTTGTTGTTTTTTTTGTTTTTCTAGAAACCCGATCGAGTTTTCTTATTTTTGTTTAACAGTTTTACTTTCTTTTAAATCTGCGAGCCATTCTTAATATTGACGATTGCAATTCTGATAGTTATAATTGCGATCACAGTTATAACCTTTACGCCTAAAACAAACCACAATGGGAAAACCAGCTGTCTGCAATCACAGACAAATGGAAACTGTTGAATGTCTGAAAGTACCTAACAGCCACGTTTGCCTATTCTCCAGGACCCAACACATCGTGTTTCTGCAGTACAGAATAGGACAAACGCTACAATATTCCGTGGCTCATATGAAGGGTGGGTGCTTCATCAGGGGTCCTGACCCAATCCTTCATGTTGTACTAAGCTTTGACTACCGAGCTAGTCAGTATTTCTTTTAAGTTCCGATGTCTACTATACGCCACCATTGGTGGTTTTGGAAATAGCTCCCTACATTTCGCATTGCGAAATAGTTTTTTATAATGTTTTCGCAAAGCTTTATTTATATTTCCTAACGAAAAGTGATATTTAGTTACAAATACTAGTGGTATCTGCTTGTCAGATTCTTGTTTAAAGCGGAGTAACTCTGATCGTTCGATATTGAGAGCCGATTCACAGTTACGATGTATTTCATGCTCCTTATATCCCCTTTGCTTAAGATGGCCTTTGAATTTACAAATTGTATCTTTTAAATTCTGCGTGTTGCTGTTGTTTCGGTGGTGGCGAATAGCATCCCTTTTATAAATCCAGAGAAGACTGTTGGGTTATGCATAGACGTCCTATCTAAATATTGAAATGTATTAGTAGGTTTGATGTAGCTCTTTATATCAAGGACACCGGTGTTCCTGAACCTCATCCCTTTATGTACTACTGTATCGAGAAAATAATTTTCGTTTGAAATTTCATAAGTAAACTTTAATAAAATGTGATGATCATTTGCTATTTTGAAAAACTCCTCAACCTCTTCTCGTGATGAATGAGCTATTATAAACGCATCATCTCTATACCTTCCGTAAAATAAGATCTTATTTTCATACTTATATTTTCAATAATTTCATTGATAACTTCGAATGCTCTAATATCACAAATTTCTGGGCTGCATTTACTTCCCATACTAGCGCCTATTTTCTGTACAAGGTGTTGAATGTCTGAAAGTACTTAACAGCCACGTTTGCCCATTCTCCTGGACCCAACACATCGTGTTTCTGCAGTACAGAATAGGACAAACTCTACAATATTCCGTGGCTCATATGAAGGGTGGGTGCTTCATCAGGGTCCTGACCCAATCCTTCATGTTGTACTAAGCTTTGACTACCGAGCTAGTCAGTATTTCTTTTAAGTTCCGATGTCTACTATACGCCACCCTTGGTGGTTTTGGAAATAGTTCCCACATTTCGCATTGCGAAATAGTTTTTATAATGTTTTCGCAAAGCTTTATTTATATTTCCTAACAAAAGTGATATTTAGTTACAAATACTAGTGGTCTGCTTGTCAGATTCTTGTTTAAAGCGGAGTAACTCTGATCGTTCGATATTGAGAGCCGATTCACAGTTACGATGTATTTCATGCTCCTTATATCCCCTTTGCTTAAGATGGCCTTTGAATTTACAAATTGTATCTTTTAAATTCTGCGTGTTGCTGTTGTTTCGGTGGTGGCGAATAGCATCCCCTTTTATCAATCCAGAGAAGACTGTTGGGTTATGCATAGACGTCCTATCTAAATATTGAAATGTATTAGTAGGTTTGATGTAGCTCTTTATATCAAGGACACCGGTGTTCCTGAACCTCATCCCTTTATGTACTACTGTATCGAGAAAAATAATTTCTTCGTTTGAAATTTCATAAGTAAACTTTAATAAAAGGTGATGATCATTTGCTATTTTAAAAAACTCCTCAACCTCTTCTCGTGATGAATGAGCTATTATAAACGCATCATCTCTATACCTTCCGTAAAATAAGATCTTATTTTCATACTTATATTTTTCAATAATTTCATTGATAACTTCGAATGCTCTAATATCACAAATTTCTGGGCTGCATTTACTTCCCATACTAGCGCCTATTTTCTGTACAAAGTATCGGTCATTAAATTCAAAATAATTGTTTTTCAACACTGTGGCTACTAACGATTTAATTGTTTCACAGCTAGGTAATTTTATCGGATAATCTTCTTTTACTGCACTGCTTTAAGCCCGTCCAACAGATTGAATGAGTTCATTGAACTCCATGTTGGTATACATGCTGGTGCTGTCAAAAGAGATTAACAGGCAATCCCGATCAGGCCTTAAATTTTCTATTTTATTTATGAAATCCCCACTATCTCTAATGTAACTGGTCTGTCTTTTAACTATAGGTATCAAAAAGTAATCAATAAATTTGCTAACCCTTTCGGTAACAGAGTTACATTGAGAAACAATTGGTCTGCATGGGGGCAATTCATTTACTGCCATCGTTTGTTTTTTTTTTATCCCTTGAATAACAAGTTCACTTAATTTGTGAAGTTTAGGAAGGAGAAAAGGACGACCCAATCTGGGTCCCTCTTTCGATGAGCCACGGAGAAAATCAAGAGTTATCCCATCAATCTCACCATTGTCAAACATTCTGCTGATTTGTGTTTGTATATTATTTTTAATCAGTAATAGATTAGGTTCTTGTATCTCCGTGTAATGGATAGAGTTTAACTGCCTTAACCCTTCTTTAATGTAGTGTGTCTTTTTAGATATTACAATTGCGCCTCCCTTGTCGCTCTTAGAGAAAATAATATCATGCATGTTTCTCAAAGATCGTAATCCTAGCTGTTGTTCTTTAGTGAAATTGTAGTAGTTATTTCGTAAATCAAGATTAGATAATTCAAACTTTGTTAGATCTAAGATCAAAGCAAGCAGGTGTTGGTTCATAAAATGATTTCTGTCGGAACGGATGCATTCCCCGACTTTCTGTATTGCCAAAATGAAAACGACATCTAAGTTTTCTAGCAAATTCATTGAAGTCTGCCATTATAGTTCTGCCTATATTACACTTCTTAGGCATAGGTATAAATTTTACACCCCTACCTAGAACTATGTATTGTTCGTCTTTCAATTGACAGTTGGCTAAGTTATATACATATTGTTTAGCTTTATATACCTGTGTTTTTTGTTGTTTTTTTTTTTTTTTCTAGAAACCCGATCGAGTTTTCTTATTTTTTGTTTAACAGTTTTTACTTTCTTTTTAAATCTGCGAGCCATTCTTAATATTGACGATTGCAATTCTGATAGTTATAATTGCGATCACAGTTATAACCTTTACGCCTAAAACAAACCACAATGGGAAAACCAGCTGTCTGCAATCACAGACAAATGGAAACTGTTGAATGTCTGAAAGTACCTAACAGCCACGTTTGCCTATTCTCCAGGACCCAACACATCGTGTTTCTGCAGTACAGAATAGGACAAACGCTACAATATTCCGTGGCTCATATGAAGGGTGGGTGCTTCATCAGGGGTCCTGACCCAATCCTTCATGTTGTACTAAGCTTTGACTACCGAGCTAGTCAGTATTTCTTTTAAGTTCCGATGTCTACTATACGCCACCATTGGTGGTTTTGGAAATAGCTCCCTACATTTCGCATTGCGAAATAGTTTTTTATAATGTTTTCGCAAAGCTTTATTTATATTTCCTAACGAAAAGTGATATTTAGTTACAAATACTAGTGGTATCTGCTTGTCAGAATCTTGTTTAAAGCGGAGTAACTCTGATCGTTCGATATTGAGAGCCGATTCACAGTTACGATGTATTTCATGCTCCTTATATCCCCTTTGCTTAAGATGGCCTTTGAATTTACAAATTGTATCGTTTAAATTCTGCGTGTTGCTGTTGTTTCGGTGGTGGCGAATAGCTTCCCCTTTTATAAATCCAGAGAAGACTGTTGGGTTATGCATAGACGTCCTATCTAAATATTGAAATGTATTAGTAGGTTTGATGTAGCTCTTTATATCAAGGACACCGGTGTTCCTGAACCTCATCCCTTTATGTACTACTGTATCGAGAAAAATAATTTTTCGTTTGCAATTTCATAAGTAAACTTTAATAAAATGTGATGATCATTTGCTATTTTGAAAAACTCCTCAACCTCTTCTCGTGATGAATGAGCTATTATAAACGCATCATCTCTATACCTTCCGTAAAATAAGATCTTATTTTCATACTTTTATTTTTCAATAATTTCATTGATAACATCGAATGCTCTAATATCACAAATTTCTGGGTTGCATTTACTTCCCATACTAGCGCCTATTTTCTGTACAAGGTGTTGAATGTCTGAAAGTACCTAACAGCCACGTTTGCCCATTCTCCTGGACCCAACACATCGTGTTTCTGCAGTACAGAATAGGACAAACTCTACAATATTCCGTGGCTCATATGAAGGGTGGGTGCTTCATCAGGGGTCCTGACCCAATCCTTCATGTTGTACTAAGCTTTGACTACCGAGCTAGTCAGTATTTCTTTTAAGTTCCGATGTCTACTATACGCCACCATTGGTGGTTTTGGAAATAGTTCCTACATTTCGCATTGCGAAGTAGTTTTTATAATGTTTTCGCAAAGCTTTATTTATATTTCCTAACAAAAGTGATATTTAGTTACAAATACTAGTGGTCTGCTTGTCAGATTCTTGTTTAAAGCGGAGTAACTCTGATCGTTCGATATTGAGAGCCGATTCACAGTTACGATGTATTTCATGCTCCTTATATCCCCTTTGCTTAAGATGGCCTTTGAATTTACAAATTGTATCTTTTAAATTCTGCGTGTTGCTGTTGTTTCGGTGGTGGCGAATAGCTTCCCCTTTTATAAATCCAGAGAAGACTGTTGGGTTAT
>CM029604.1:7034213-7149685 GCA_017311375.1 Mytilus coruscus | reverse complement strand
GCATAGACGTCCTATCTAAATATTGAAATGTATTAGTAGATTTGATGTAGCTCTTTATATCAAGGACACCGGTGTTCCTGAACCTCATCCCTTTATGTACTACTGTATCGAGAAAAATAATTTTTCGCTTGAAATTTCATAAGTAAACTTTAATAAAATGTGATGATCATTTGCTATCTTGAAAAACTCCTCAACCTCTTCTCGTGATGAATGAGCTATTATAAACGCATCATCTCTATACCTTCCGTAAAATAAGATCTTATTTTCATACTTTTATTTTTCAATAATTTCATTGATAACTTCGAATGCTCTAATATCACAAATTTCTGGGCTGCATTTACTTCCCATACTAGCGCCTATTTTCTGTACAAGGTGTTGAATGTCTGAAAGCACCTAACAGCCACGTTTGCCCATTCTCCTGGACCCAACACATCGTGTTTCTGCAGTACAGAATAGGACAAACTCTACAATATTCCGTGGCTCATATGAAGGGTGGGTGCTTCATCAGGGGTCCTGACCCAATCCTTCATGTTGTACTAAGCTTTGACTACCGAGCTAGTCAGTATTTCTTTTAAGTTCCGATGTCTACTATACGCCACCATTGGTGGTTTTGGAAATAGCTCCCTACATTTCGCATTGCGAAGTAGTTTTTTATAATGTTTTCGCAAAGCTTTATTTATATTTCCTAACAAAAAGTGATATTTAGTTACAAATACTAGTGGTCTGCTTGTCAGATTCTTGTTTAAAGCGGAGTAACTCTGATCGTTCGATATTGAGAGCCGATTCACAGTTACGATGTATTTCATGCTCCTTATATCCCCTTTGCTTAAGATGGCCTTTGAATTTACAAATTGTATCTTTTAAATTCTGCGTGTTGCTGTTGTTTCGGTGGTGGCGAATAGCATCCCTTTTATAAATCCAGAGAAGACTGTTGGGTTATGCATAGACGTCCTATACTAGCGCCTATTTTCTGTACAAAGTATCGGTCATTAAATTCAAAATAATTGTTTTTCAACACTGTGGCTACTAACGATTTAATTGTTTCACAGCTAGGTAATTTTATCGGATAATCTTCTTTTACTGCACTGCTTTAAGCCCGTCCAACAGATTGAATGAGTTCATTGAACTCCATGTTGGTATACATGCTGGTGCTGTCAAAAGAGATTAACAGGCAATCCCGATCAGGCCTTAAATTTTCTATTTTATTTATGAAATCCCCACTATCTCTAATGTAACTGGTCTGTCTTTTAACTATAGGTATCAAAAAGTAATCAATAAATTTGCTAACCCTTTCGGTAACAGAGTTACATTGAGAAACAATTGGTCTGCATGGGGTCAATTCATTTACTGCCATCGTTTGTTTTTTTTATCCCTTGAATAACAAGTTCACTTAATTTGTGAAGTTTAGGAAGGAGAAAAAGACGACCCAATCTGGGTCCCTCTTTCGATGAGCCACGGAGAAAATCAAGAGTTATCCCATCAATCTCACCATTGTCAAACATTCTGCTGATTTGTGTTTGTATATTATTTTTAATCAGTAATAGATTAGGTTCTTGTATCTCCGTGTAATGGATAGAGTTTAACTGCCTTAACCCTTCTTTAATGTAGTGTGTCTTTTTAGATATTACAATTGCGCCTCCTTGTCGCTCTTAGAGAAAATAATATCATGCATGTTTCTCAAAGATCGTAATCCTAGCTGTTGTTCTTTAGTGAAATTGTAGTAGTTATTTCGTAAATCAAGATTAGATAATTCAAACTTTGTTAGGTCTAAGATCAAAGCAAGCAGGTGTTGGTTCATAAAATGATTTCTGTCGGAACGGATGCATTCCCCGACTTTCTGTATTGCCAAAATGAAAACGACATCTAAGTTTTCTAGCAAATTCATTGAAGTCTGCCATTACAGTTCTGCCTATATTACACTTCTTAGGCATAGTTATAAATTTTAAACCCCTACCTAGAACTATGTATTGTTCGTCTTTCAATTGACAGTTGGCTAAGTTATATACATATTGTTTAGCTTTATATACCTGTGTTTTTTGGTGGTTTTTTTTCTTTCTAGAAACCTGATCGAGTTTTCTTATTTTTTGTTTACAGTTTTTACTTTCTTTTTAAATCTGCGAGCCATTCTTAATATTGACGATTGCAATTCTGACAGTTATAATTGCGATCACAGTTATAACCTTTACGCCTAAAACAAACCACAATGGGAAAACCAGCTGTCTGCAATCACAGACAAATGGAAACTGTTGAATGTCTGGAAGTACCTAACAGCCACGTTTGCCTATTCTCCAGGACCCAACACATCGTGTTTCTGCAGTACAGAATAGGACAAACTCTACAATATTCCGTGGCTCATATGAAGGGTGGGTGCTTCATCAGGGGTCCTGACCCAATCCTTCATGTTGTACTAAGCTTTGACTACCGAGCTAGTCAGTATTTCTTTTAAGTTCCGATGTCTACTATACGCCACCATTGGTGGTTTTGGAAATAGCTCCCTACATTTCGCATTGCGAAGTAGTTTTTTATAATGTTTTCGCAAAGCTTTATTTATATTTCCTAACGAAAAGTGATATTTAGTTACAAATACTAGTGGTATCTGCTTGTCAGATTCTTGTTTAAAGCGGAGTAACTCTGATCGTTCGATATTGAGAGCCGATTCACAGTTACGATGTATTTCATGCTCCTTATATCCCTTTGCTTAAGATGGCCTTTGAATTTACAAATTGTATCTTTTAAATTCTGCGTGTTGCTGTTGTTTCGGTGGTGGCGAATAGCTTCCTCTTTTATAAATCCAGAGAAGACTGTTGGGTTATGCATAGACGTCCTATCTAAATATTGAAATGTATTAGTAGGTTTGATGTAGCTCTTTATATCAAGGATACCGGTGTTCCTGAACCTCATCCCTTTATGTACTACTGTATCGAGAAAAATAATTTCTTCTTTAATAAAGGGTGATGATCATTTGCTATTTTAAAAAACTCCTCAACCTCTTCTCGTGATGAATGAGCTATTTTTTTTTTTTTTTTTTTTTTTTTTTTTAGTGTTAATGATGTTAGTTGGGTCAAAACTTGAAAACTTATAAGCTTACAGTTATTATATTTCCCGCTTCTCCCTTAGTCTCACAATAAAACAACGTGTTTGTATCCGAGAAGATAATTTGGAGAGAAAAAATCGTTTTATTGTTAAACATATGGGTTTTACACAAGACTTTGAACTTGGAAATAACACCTCAAAGCATGTTATGTAGATATATCTACTTCCTTGATTTGCTTTTTGATTCATTATTATTACAATTAAATTATTATAACAAATGCATTTCTTATGCAGTGCTTATTTACATTTTTTTTTAATACACACGCAGGGCGCTATAGAATATCATAAATATTTCTTTGAAAAAAGTTCATTAAGATTTGAATAAAAGGAGATGTGGGTATACATCGACGAGACAGCAACCTACCGATAAAAAAAAAGTTTGAATTTTTACTATTTGTTTTTCAACAAATGGTGTTATGAGTGAAAACGGTATAAACTCGGACGGTGGGTTTTATATATAACTACTAAATATACATTGCAGTATTCAAAGAAATAAAGTGAATTGATTATCATGATTACCAAATATAAGATCTTTGATTTCCATTACCTAAACATCTAAATACTACGGAGAATTTGTATCTACAGACACTCGACTTGTTGTTTACAGCGCTTGACTTTATTTCTGCAGCGCTAGACTTTACAGTTCGAGCGCTAGACTTTACATCACCAGCGCTAGACTTTATATCTCCAGCACTATAGACTTTACATTTGCAGCGCTGGAGTTTTACATCTTTAACTCAACTTTATCTCGACCGCTTGACTTTGTACTATCTACAGCGCTTAATTTTATATCTACAGCGCTCGACTTTATATCTCTAGTGTTAGACTTTCCATCTCCAGAGCTAGATTTTTAATATATCTATAGCGCTAAACTTTACATTTGCAGAGTTTAGAGCTTCAGCGCTGTACTTTATATCTTTAGCGCTGGACATAACATCCTCATCGCGGGGCTGGACATAACATCCTCATCGCTGGACATTGCATCTTCATCGCTGATCTCAACATATTCAGAGCTAGATTTTAAAACCTCAGCGCGCGACTTTACATCTTCAGCGCTGATCTCAAAATCTTCAGAGCTAGACTTAAATTCTTCGGCGCTGGACTTAACATCTTCATCAAAATTTTCAGCACTAGACTTTACATCTTCAGCGCAAGACCAAAAAAAAAAAGACTATTGGCAGTAATTCGAATCAACTCAATTCAAAGTCGTTGGACGCACAACTTCAGCAGACAACTTAACATTGAAAATTGCTTAGTATTAGAGGGTCGCTGGATCATGACCAAGAGGGCAGGGCGTCAAACTGATATGTACTGATAGTAATGCAATTTTATAGAAAATGTCAGTGATCTATCACAAGAAGTTCCTATCAAATTGACTAAATCAGAAACCTAATATTGAAAAATTGCTTATTAATTGAAAGTCGCCGGATCGACCTTGACCTAGGCGACAGGGCCTCGAAATAGCTCCCAAACTGATATAAACTGATAGTATTGCAACTTTATACAAAATATCATTGATCTATCACAAGTAGTTCCTATCAAACTGATTTAAGCAGAAAACTTAACAATTGTTGACGTATCCACTGCCGTCGCCGCCAAATCCACAGGAAAAGCAACACATATATTTCTCTAATTTTTGTGCTATTTTCACATTTCTTGATCGGTGTGAGAAAAATATTTCTCCTCACTTGTGAAATATCTGTTCTCGACAAATGATTGTTCGAAATTTAATTATGACGTTAAATTTTCTTGGTTTCTTCTGAATTTCCTATTGTGAGGTCATGAAAAAAGGCGACCATGCCTGATGACGTCACATATAAAGAACACAACTTTCTGCAAATCTTTGAAAAAGGAACGATAAAAATCATTAGAGAAACAGATTCCACCAATATATATATATTTCTCCACTCTCAACAGTTAAATTTTAATTATTTAAAAAGCTCGGCAAGCCTCGCGCTTTAAATATTAAAATTTAACTGTCTCGAGTGGAGAAATATCGTAACACACTTGTTGCAGTGGTAAAATCTATATTTCTCTTTCTGCGACTTCCATCACAAGCGCGACAAAAACTCTTAATCACCTGTACGAGACCAACAGGACTCCGTAAAACAAAACCGGAAAGGATGTGTTTCGATAACAACGTTTTGCGCCCCATGGATTTGGAGGGGAAAAAAACAGTAAGCACAATTTAATATAGGCGATCACATAGCTTTTTTTATGCGAAATGGTAAAGGTTTTTTTTAATTTTCATACGGTGTAAATGTCTTGCACACCTAACCATGCAGTTAGCTTTCTGTGGTGTATTTGTTTGTTTTTTTTAACTGCATGGGAATCTAGATTGGGTAAGCGTGCTAGTCATAGTGAAATAATTTTATAGAACCTCTCATAGACATTTCCTCATAGCAAATACAGATACTGGGTAACAGAAGTGTAAAAGACAATAATATTTTAGCGCCTGTATAGTCAGTATTTCATCAAATATTTAACATATTTAGTCAAAGTAAAGATATGACTTTTCCATGATATAAGGTTCTATATATATGGTACCGAAATATTTTATCAGACAAAAATGGTTCCTGCTTTAGTGTAAAATACAACAATCGTAGTCTGCCCTTGATCCCGCTTTCCGTAATAACAAATGATTTCAAACAGTGATATATTCTATTTCTTTATTTCTAATATATCATAGCAAGTATGTTATATTGCATACTTGCATCAATCTAAAGATATTGTATTTATAATCGTTATGCAAAATTATTAAGCTCATCTAGACAATAGGTCTAACGGTGTATTGGTGGTCACTTGAGAACCGTCGTAAACTTTTAAATACCCCCCATGACATACAGATTTTTCTTACGAGTCCTTACGAATCACCAGCTCGAAGTCAATCGCAAGCATCCGCAAATAACTCGCTGGAATCAGCAAATAACTCTGTAGAACTCGCAACAACTCGCAGACACTCTTAATGGACCTGAAAGGATTGTCCATGGATTGATTTTTCCGTATTTAACCCGTAACAATCCGTAAGTATCGTAAACCGGTCGTAAGGTAGCAATACACAGTTAGGAGTTTAGTTTCGCATATTGGCCGTGGTGGATTTTTCAAATATGAAAGTTATTGTGTAATAAAATTCATTTTTAGACAGCTGAGTACTAATTTAGCCTTCATAGATGGTTTATAAGAACATCAAGATTATTTTTACATGTTTTATGGGCTATTTTCTGTTTGACTCTCCGTATTTTCATAGCTAGACCGGTCTTCGGTCCAGAAATCAATGTAATGTTTACAAACACTTTTTTCTACACAAAGTTTTTGACGCAATTTTACAAAAAATGAGCCGAAAGACATATGAATTTCATTGGATTTAATGGAAGATATATGTAAACAGTTTCAGAAAAGGTATTACTTGAAGTGATTGAAATTCTACTTTTGACCAAATTTTGGGAAATATGTGACATCTTTTCCCCTTTTGCAATATTTTATAACAAAAAATGCAGATTGTTGCCATGGATACACCACAAAATAAATATATTTTACCATTTTATATACTAGATATAAAATCTATGGAAGATTCTGATTACATACATATGCACATATATGACACAACCAGTAAGCTTAATATTGCAAGAAAGCAATGAAAAGGGGATGGTAAAATTTATGAGGAAAATTTGAATATTTTTCCTAACTGTTTATTGCTACCTTATGGCATACTTACCAAGCTCAGAATTGTATAATTTAAGACTTTTCATACCACAAATCTATTGATATTTAGATTCTATATCAACTTCTGAGGGATTAAGTGTTTAAGAATGACAATACATGTCAATTTTATTGTTTACAGTCCTTAGCAACCAAAATTGAGACATTTTGACAAAAGGCTTATATTTGTACTCTATTGGCTTAACCCTTGCTTCTGAAGGATTTCTCTGTATGTAGTAGCCTAAGTATTGAACGCTTTGTATTTTTCTTGCGAATATATCAAATTATTATTTTATCAAAATTTCATGTTATATTTTGACATATTAAATGTACAGTTGATTCAGCTGTAAGAAATTGATTCCCTATTACCAAGTTTTTTAATCAAGTCTTTGGTATACAATAAACATAAAGATTACCATTTTCATGCTTGAAATTGCTAAATTTTGTACAATTTTGCATTATCAGAGATCTTATTAAGATTTTCAACATTAAAACACTGACAAAAGAGGTATAGTTTTTAAGATTTTGCCAAAATTGAGTTAGAAACAAGATTTTACACTTTGACTTGGCACCTTTCTTTAAATCAGTTTTTGTCGCGTTTCAGTGTCAACTGCTAACCTTCATAAAATATTCATTACTCAACCAATTTTCAAAAATAAAAGGCCATTTTACTCGTTTTAGCTAGCAGAACACAGAAAATAAGTTAAAAGGGAGAATTTAAAAAATATTTACTATTAAGGTAGCAATACACAGTTAGGAGTTTAGTTTCGCATATTGGCCGTGGTGGATTTTTCAAATATGAAAGTTATTGTGTAATAAAATTCATTTTAGACAGCTGAGTACTAATTTAGCCTTCATAGATGGTTTATAAGAACATCAAGATTATTTTTACATGTTTTATGGGCTATTTTCTGTTTGACTCTCCGTATTTTCATAGCTAGACCGGTCTTGGTCCAGAAATCAATGTAATGTTTACAAACACTTTTTTCTACACAAAGTTTTTGACGCAATTTTACAAAAAATGAGCCGAAAGACATATGAATTTCATTGGATTTAATGGAAGATATATGTAAACAGTTTCAGAAAAGGTATTACTTGAAGTGATTGAAATTCTACTTTTGACCAAATTTTGGGGAAATATGTGACATCTTTTCCCCCCTTTTTGCAATATTTTATAACAAAAAAATGCAGATTGTTGCCATGGATACACCACAAAATAAATATATTTTACCATTTTATATACTAGATATAAAATCTATGGAAGATTCTGATTACATACATATGCACATATATGACACAACCAGTAAGCTTAATATTGCAAGAAAGCAATGAAAAGGGATGGTAAAATTTATGAGGAAAATTTGAATATTTTTTCCTAACTGTTTATTGCTACCTTATGGCATACTTACCAAGCTCAGAATTGTATAATTTAAGACTTTTCATACCACAAATCTATTGATATTTAGATTCTATATCAACTTCTGAGGGGATTAAGTGTTTAAGAATGACAATACATGTCAATTTTATTGTTTACAGTCCTTAGCAACCAAAATTGAGACATTTTGACAAAAGGCTTATATTTGTACTCTATTGGCTTAACCCTTGCTTCTGAAGGATTTCTCTGTATGTAGTAGCCTAAGTATTGAACGCTTTGTATTTTTCTTGCGAATATATCAAATTATTATTTTATCAAAATTTCATGTTATATTTTGACATATTAAATGTACAGTTGATTCAGCTGTAAGAAATTGATTCCTATTACCAAGTTTTTTAATCAAGTCTTTGGTATACAATAAACATAAAGATTACCATTTTCATGCTTGAAATTGCTAAATTTTGTACAATTTTGCATTATCAGAGATCTTATTAAGATTTTCAACATTAAAACACTGACAAAAGAGGTATAGTTTTAAGATTTTGCCAAAATTGAGTTAGAAACAAGATTTTACACTTTGACTTGGCACCTTTCTTTAAATCAGTTTTGTCGCGTTTCAGTGTCAACTGCTAACCTTCATAAAATATTCATTACTCAACCAATTTTCAAAAATAAAAGGCCATTTTACTCGTTTTAGCTAGCAGAACACAGAAAATAAGTTAAAAGGGAGAATTTAAAAAAAATATTTACTATTAAGGTAGCAATACACAGTTAGGAGTTTAGTTTCGCATATTGGCCGTGGTGGATTTTCAAATATGAAAGTTATTGTGTAATAAAATTCATTTTAGACAGCTGAGTACTAATTTAGCCTTCATAGATGGTTTATAAGAACATCAAGATTATTTTTACATGTTTTATGGGCTATTTTCTGTTTGACTCTCCGTATTTTCATAGCTAGACCGGTCTTGGTCCAGAAATCAATGTAATGTTTACAAACACTTTTTTCTACACAAAGTTTTTGACGCAATTTTACAAAAAATGAGCCGAAAGACATATGAATTTCATTGGATTTAATGGAAGATATATGTAAACAGTTTCAGAAAAGGTATTACTTGAAGTGATTGAAATTCTACTTTTGACCAAATTTTGGGAAATATGTGACATCTTTTCCCCTTTTTGCAATATTTTATAACAAAAAAATGCAGATTGTTGCCATGGATACACCACAAAATAAATATATTTTACCATTTTATATACTAGATATAAAATCTATGGAAGATTCTGATTACATACATATGCACATATATGACACAACCAGTAAGCTTAATATTGCAAGAAAGCAATGAAAAGGGATGGTAAAATTTATGAGGAAAATTTGAATATTTTTCCTAACTGTTTATTGCTACCTTATGGCATACTTACCAAGCTCAGAATTGTATAATTTAAGACTTTTCATACCACAAATCTATTGATATTTAGATTCTATATCAACTTCTGAGGGGATTAAGTGTTTAAGAATGACAATACATGTCAATTTTATTGTTTACAGTCCTTAGCAACCAAAATTGAGACATTTTGACAAAAGGCTTATATTTGTACTCTATTGGCTTAACCCTTGCTTCTGAAGGATTTCTCTGTATGTAGTAGCCTAAGTATTGAACGCTTTGTATTTTTCTTGAATATATCAAATTATTATTTTATCAAAATTTCATGTTATATTTTGACATATTAAATGTACAGTTGATTCAGCTGTAAGAAATTGATTCCCTATTACCAAGTTTTTTAATCAAGTCTTTGGTATACAATAAACATAAAGATTACCATTTTCATGCTTGAAATTGCTAAATTTTGTACAATTTTGCATTATCAGAGATCTTATTAAGATTTTCAACATTAAAACACTGACAAAAGAGGTATAGTTTTTAAGATTTTGCCAAAAATTGAGTTAGAAACAAGATTTTACACTTTGACTTGGCACCTTTCTTTAAATCAGTTTTTGTCGCGTTTCAGTGTCAACTGCTAACCTTCATAAAATATTCATTACTCAACCAATTTTCAAAAATAAAAGGCCATTTTACTCGTTTTAGCTAGCAGAACACAGAAAATAAGTTAAAGGAGAATTTAAAAAATATTTACTATTAAGGTAGCAATACACAGTTAGGAGTTTAGTTTCGCATATTGGCGTGGTGGATTTTTCAAATATGAAAGTTATTGTGTAATAAAATTCATTTTAGACAGCTGAGTACTAATTTAGCCTTCATAGATGGTTTATAAGAACATCAAGATTATTTTTACATGTTTTATGGGCTATTTTCTGTTTGACTCTCCGTATTTTCATAGCTAGACCGGTCTTGGTCCAGAAATCAATGTAATGTTTACAAACACTTTTTTCTACACAAAGTTTTTGACGCAATTTTACAAAAAATGAGCGAAAGACATATGAATTTCATTGGATTTAATGGAAGATATATGTAAACAGTTTCAGAAAAGGTATTACTTGAAGTGATTGAAATTCTACTTTTGACCAAATTTTGGGAAATATGTGACATCTTTTCCCCCCTTTTTGCAATATTTTATAACAAAAAAATGCAGATTGTTGCCATGGATACACCACAAAATAAATATATTTTACCATTTTATATACTAGATATAAAATCTATGGAAGATTCTGATTACATACATATGCACATATATGACACAACCAGTAAGCTTAATATTGCAAGAAAGCAATGAAAAGGGGATGGTAAAATTTATGAGGGAAAATTTTAATAATTTTTCCTAACTGTTTATTGCTACCTTATGGCATACTTACCAAGCTCAGAATTATATAATTTAATACTTTTCATACCACAAATCTATTGATATTTAGATTCTATATCAACTTCTGAGGGGATTAAGTGTTTAAGAATGACAATACATGTCAATTTTATTGTTTACAGTCCTTAGCAACCAAAATTGAGACATTTTGACAAAAGGCTTATATTTGTACTCTATTGGCTTAACCCTTGCTTCTGAAGGATTTCTCTGTATGTAGTAGCCTAAGTATTGAACGCTTTGTATTTTTCTTGCGAATATATCAAATTATTATTTTATCAAAATTTCATGTTATATTTTGACATATTAAATGTACAGTTGATTCAGCTGTAAGAAATTGATTCCCTATTACCAAGTTTTTTAATCAAGTCTTTGGTATACAATAAACATAAAGATTACCATTTTCATGCTTGAAATTGCTAAATTTTGTACAATTTTGCATTATCAGAGATCTTATTAAGATTTTCAACATTAAAACACTGACAAAAGAGGTATAGTTTTTAAGATTTTGCCAAAATTGAGTTAGAAACAAGATTTTACACTTTGACTTGGCACCTTTCTTTAAATCAGTTTTTGTCGCGTTTCAGTGTCAACTGCTAACCTTCATAAAATATTCATTACTCAACCAATTTTCAAAATAAAAGGCCATTTTACTCGTTTTAGCTAGCAGAACACAGAAAATAAGTTAAAAGGAGAATTTAAAAAATATTTACTATTAAGGTAGCAATACACAGTTAGGAGTTTAGTTTCGCATATTGGCCGTGGTGGATTTTTCAAATATGAAAGTTATTGTGTAATAAAATTCATTTTAGACAGCTGAGTACTAATTTAGCCTTCATAGATGGTTTATAAGAACATCAAGATTATTTTTACATGTTTTATGGGCTATTTTCTGTTTGACTCTCCGTATTTTCATAGCTAGACCGGTCTTGGTCCAGAAATCAATGTAATGTTTACAAACACTTTTTTCTACACAAAGTTTTTGACGCAATTTTACAAAAAATGAGCCGAAAGACATATGAATTTCATTGGATTTAATGGAAGATATATGTAAACAGTTTCAGAAAAGGTATTACTTGAAGTGATTGAAATTCTACTTTTGACCAAATTTTGGGGAAATATGTGACATCTTTTCCCCTTTTGCAATATTTTATAACAAAAAATGCAGATTGTTGCCATGGATACACCACAAAATAAATATATTTTACCATTTTATATACTAGATATAAAATCTATGGAAGATTCTGATTACATACATATGCACATATATGACACAACCAGTAAGCTTAATATTGCAAGAAAGCAATGAAAAGGGATGGTAAAATTTATGAGGAAAATTTGAATATTTTTCCTAACTGTTTATTGCTACCTTATGGCATACTTACCAAGCTCAGAATTGTATAATTTAAGACTTTTCATACCACAAATCTATTGATATTTAGATTCTATATCAACTTCTGAGGATTAAGTGTTTAAGAATGACAATACATGTCAATTTTATTGTTTACAGTCCTTAGCAACCAAAATTGAGACATTTTGACAAAAGGCTTATATTTGTACTCTATTGGCTTAACCCTTGCTTCTGAAGGATTTCTCTGTATGTAGTAGCCTAAGTATTGAACGCTTTGTATTTTTTCTTGCGAATATATCAAATTATTATTTTATCAAAATTTCATGTTATATTTTGACATATTAAATGTACAGTTGATTCAGCTGTAAGAAATTGATTCCCTATTACCAAGTTTTTTAATCAAGTCTTTGGTATACAATAAACATAAAGATTACCATTTTCATGCTTGAAATTGCTAAATTTTGTACAATTTTGCATTATCAGAGATCTTATTAAGATTTTCAACATTAAAACACTGACAAAAGAGGTATAGTTTTTAAGATTTTGCCAAAAATTGAGTTAGAAACAAGATTTTACACTTTGACTTGGCACCTTTCTTTAAATCAGTTTTTGTCGCGTTTCAGTGTCAACTGCTAACCTTCATAAAATATTCATTACTCAACCAATTTTCAAAATAAAAGGCCATTTTACTCGTTTTAGCTAGCAGAACACAGAAAATAAGTTAAAAGGAGAATTTAAAAAATATTTACTATTAAGGTAGCAATACACAGTTAGGAGTTTAGTTTCGCATATTGGCCCTGGTGGATTTTTCAAATATGAAAGTTATTGTGTAATAAAATTCATTTTTAGACAGCTGAGTACTAATTTAGCCTTCAAAGATGGTTTATAAGAACATCAAGATTATTTTTTACATGTTTTATGGGCTATTTTCTGTTTGACTCTCCGTATTTTCATAGCTAGACCGGTCTTGGTCCAGAAATCAATGTAATGTTTACAAACACTTTTTTTCTACACAAAGTTTTGACGCAATTTTACAAAAAAATGAGACGAAAGACATATGAATTTCATTGGATTTAATGGAAGATATATGTAAACAGTTTCAGAAAAGGTATTACTTGAAGTGATTGAAATTCTACTTTTGACCAAATTTTGGGGAAATATGTGACATCTTTTCCCCCCTTTTTGCAATATTTTATAACAAAAAAATGCAGATTGTTGCCATGGATACACCACAAAATAAATATATTTTACCATTTTATATACTAGATATAAAATCTATGGAAGATTCTGATTACATACATATGCACATATATGACACAACCAGTAAGCTTAATATTGCAAGAAAGCAATGAAAAGGGGATGGTAAAATTTATGAGGGAAAATTTTAATATTTTTCCTAACTGTTTATTGCTACCTAAAGTGCTCGCAGCAACACGTAACCATCCTAGACTGCTTGCAAAATCCGTAAATGACTCGTAACAATTTTTTTTCGATTTGTTTCGGGTAGTTAACGATTTGTATACGAATTATTGATGTATTATTACGAGTGCTTACGTGTTGCTTAGGATTTCATTTGGGTCGTATTACGATGGCTTTTCGGATTGTTACGAGTTATTACGAGCACTTTACGCGTAGTGAAGAGTATAGACTTGCTACAATTCCCTTTCTTTTATTTCTTTCTTACCAATTTATATGTTTACTGAAAACTGCCAGAATACTGATTGCCCTTGGAGAATCTCTTAGTTATAGCAGTAAAATTTTTAAACGGGCAAAATTGAAAAAAAAGAAAATTAGGAAGGGACATGTAGCAAGTCTATGAAGAGTACTTTAAGAATAGATACGTATACTTTACATATGCTCTTGCACTGTTTACGATTTGGGGATTAGGTATAAAAGCTGCAAAATCATACGGACTCGTAAATACTCGTAACTAACTCGTAACTATTCATATTGATCAACGCGTAAACAGGTCGTAACTAACACGGTAAAGCTTTGATGAATAGTAACATTTCGTAATATACACGTGTTCACAATCATCATCAGGGTGTATTATGTAAAGATGTGTTGATTATCACACCAATTTATAAACGAATGTTTCCTTGAACCAAAATTGTCTCCCGTAACTTGGTCTGATACTGCTAGTGCCTCCGATTAGTTGATTTTTATGCATTTGTGAGTTGTCTCATTGGCAGTCATACCACATCTTCTTTTTTATATTTAACGGAATTCTCTTCACGCTGCCAAGTATTCAAATATCATGTTGATTTGTGTTAGTGTCAACAAGGTCTAGGAGAACGATCATGTTATTCTCTGACTGTTAATGAAGTCCTTACACTAAATCCATTGGATGTTGGATGTGTACTGATTGATATTTTAATCTTAGATACATGATTTTTGATTAGTTGTTTTTGAACTAGCTGTCAGTAACTGCGAGTACTCTCAGATCTGTACTTAGTGTCTGTTTTGTTCTTAGGGATGAGGAATGGATATATACCCTGCCACGTCCTGTCTGTGCTTTTTGGTTATGTTTTTCTTTGTATCGATCTATGAGTTAAGCCTTTTTCAAATGGTTTTTATAGTGTGTTCTTATGTTGGGTTGTTATTCCACTGTCCCAGGTTAGGGGAGGGTTGAGCGCTCACAAACATGTTTAACCACATTCTTTATGTGCCTGACCCAAGTCAGGAGCCTGTAGTTCAGTGGTTGTCGTTGGTTCATGTCTGTCATTTGTTTTTCGCTAATTGTTTTGTTATAAATTAGGCCGTTAGTTTTCTCAAATGAATTGTTTCATATTTTTCATGTCGGGGCTTTTTATAGCCGACTATACGGTATGGGTTTTTCTCATTGTTGAAGGCCGTACGGTTGCCTATAATTGCTTACATCTACTTCATTTGAAATTGAGTGGATAGTTGTCTCATTGGCAATCATACCACATCTCCTTATTTTCATATAGGTGAACGATTTAGGGGCTCGTTTCATCAAACAAAGTCAGTGATATAAACTTATCTGCTAATGTCGTATTAAGAAGTGTTCATTGGATGGTTGACACCCTTAAAATTCCATTGCATGCTGTCCTTATCTTTCTCTTATAAATGCTCTCTTAGTATTCATCTTATTGGCTGGTTATCTCATAAATCAAAAACCGATTTAGGATCGTCTAAGTGTTCTCTTAGGACATCAATAGTCTTTTTATCTCGATTTTTATATCAAGTCGAAATTCTTGAGGAGTCACGGGCATCCGTATCGTCCTCTTTGTCTAGAAAACGACACTTCGTATCTTCCTTGTCTCAATGTTCATCATAAAGAGAAAGAAACAGAATAACTTTAAGGATTGTCTTTGTGGTGTGTTTTAATATCGGATTATAGTTAACCATATTTTTCAACCTCCGTGTAGGATGTCAAGTTATATAGCTAGTCTGGGTTTGTGACACCAATACAGTCCCATTATACTATTTTTTTAAAAGGAATAAAAGGGAAAACATGCTCAGTATGCTCAGTATGCTCGGTATGCTCGGTATGGTCAGTATATGCCAGGGTTTCACCTCAATTACATATTTGACATGTTTGGAGCATTCATATGAGAACCGACAGTGCCCTCTGCTCTAATTTTTTGTTTTTATACATATACGAGACGGAGTGGAGTGTCTGCAAGATATAATAATGAAAAAGAAGATTAAAGAAGTTAGTTCGTTAAATTTCATATATAGATTAAATGATTATCGAAATGTTCTCTCAATCAACAATCAACATGCACTTTTGGAATCGACAGTTACAGATTTCCTGCCTCTTTTTTAGATCTTTATTTCGAATTTTAAAATTTTGTCATTTCAGCAAAGGAATTAAGAATGACAAACTAGGTTATTTCAACTTCAAATTATTATTTCCCTAACCAAAGCAACGAAATATCATGACTAGAATTTTTGTGTATGGGAGTACATATTTATCAGCTGATACGATATGCAAGATTTTCAGTTGTAATACTCAGTATTTATGAAGCGCTATCATTGGGAGGTTGATAAATTTTTTTATATCACTCGTCTTTTCTTCGTTTTTTACGTTTTTCATTTTATTTGTTTGTTTGCTATGTCGTTGTCAGTTTCTCGTCGATTTTTGCATTCTGAATGTCCCTTTGGTATCAGCTTCCTCAACGTTTTCAAAAGAAAACGTTCGGCAGAATATATGTCTGTTGTTTATTTTTGTCGTTAGGTGGTCGTCTAATTGGCGTATACCCGCATATTTCATCAGTTATAAATAGATATAAACAAAACAGAATAATGACAATAAAAAACAGGGTTATTTTTTTCCGGATGATTAAAGGAGAATTGCTTCTTGACATTGACTGAAATTTTAATGGAATGTTTTTGAACCACTAAACACATGTTAGTTCCATTTTAGTCGTTTTCACCTATTACCGTTCCAGAGTTATGGTACTTGATTTATCTGAAAAATTCTAAATTTTGTGTTTTAGGATGATAAATGGAGAAAGCCTTATTCTAAATTGATCGAAATTTTGAAGGAATGTTTTGGATACTTGATTGTTGGAAAAATTCCATATTTTGTGGTTTCTGGATAAGTTTGATTTTCGTTGTTTTCAACTTTACCAGTTGACCATTCCAGAGTTATTGTACTTGATTGTTGGGAAATTTCCAAATTTTGTGGTTTCTTGATTATAGATAGAGAACCCTTTTTGAAATTGATTGAAATGTTAATGATATATTTTGGACGACTTAACAAAATCATGATCTCTTAAGTTCCTGCGGGCGGAGGTGAATGTTGTTCACTAGATCACCTCACTAGTTTCAGTTTCATTTTTCTTAAATTATTCTAATTTCATGGAACACTTTGAGATGAGTTTCCCCAAAAATTTAAACGGTTTTAATTCTTCTTGTATAAGCACACTATTTTTATTACAGATATACCTAGCCTAGTAACTGAATAAGTCTTATAGTTTGGATTAATTAAAAAAAAAAGCAATAATTTATTGATAAAAGTAAAACCTTCAAGGGTCAGATAGCAAATATAACATAAACGACAGATATGTACATGTACATAAGAAACATACAACACATGAATAAAATTCTAAAGGAATCAAGTGATATAAATGATGTTTAGTATTTCAACAATTGTATTTAAACCAAAATGTCATTGTAATTTTATATCTTGCATTTATCAGGTTTTCCCATTACATAAGACATAAGGTTACGTTGCTGAAGAGCCCCTCATAAATTATTGAAATCTATCATTTTGCAATAACCATATTATATATATAATCAGATAGTATTAGATTGTACCACTTGTGAATCAGTAATACAAAACATGTGTCAAAATGTAGCTGAGATAATGGGTTCTTTGCCTTTTGGGGGGCATACTGTAAAACATGGTATTGTACGTTGGTATGATATGTGGTATTGTATAGTCAATATTGTGGTTAAATGTAGTACTAATCACATCGTAACATGAATGCATAAATGGTATGGTACGGTAATATAGAACAGATACCACCGTACTATGGTATATAATATATTGTATGGATCATGGTATGGTATATAACAAAATTTCCAAATGAATTTTATTAATCTGAAACAAGAATTTGTGTATGCTTTGCTCAAATTATATATTAGTACTAATTTTGTATTGAAAATTTTTCTGTGCACCTTATCTGGGGTACATCATATGTTATTTATGATCTTAACAATGAATATGAGGCCATTTCACTTATAAATCCTGAATACATACTGGAGTATCCTGATTTCAACATTTATTACCATTCTGATGTTCGATTTTGTTAACAGGGAATATGCATGGGTTCAAAAAATTATTATCAAGCTCAATCTCTGCAAACAATATTATGGAGATTAAACATGAGTTTAATATCTTACTAAAACTTACTTCAAACAGTTGAAAATCATTTCATACCATACCATACTTTACAACATTTAAATTTACCATGGTATGGTACATGTAGTATGTTCCATATGACCATGCCATACCATGATACCATCGTTACACACCACGTCATGGTAGCATTTGTACCATACCATAAACCATATCATCTTACCATACAAGGATTTACAGTATGCCGTAAAAATCAAAACTCTTAGCAGAAAATATATATAAGCATTTATCAATAGAATGTATTATATAAGCTAATTGAAATCGTCAAATCAGTGTTTTGTAATAGAAAACAATTAATACAAATACAAACGACTTATTTGCTGCATGTGTTTTAAATGTTTTACGACAGTTTTAATCATAACGCATTAATACCATCTTAATGAAAAGAAAAAGGAAAGTATAAAAAAAATCGTTTATACGAATACCTTACTATGACAGCTGCGGTAACGAGCGCAGACTAGTTTGAAAGAAAATTTACAACATCTCCAATCTTTTCACATACAATTTCTCAGAAAAACATCTTCGTTTTTCTTTTGGGTAGCACCGCTAGTGTACAAAAGAGCATATTCAAGTTACGAATCTATTAGTGGCGTAGGAGAAGACTGAAGGTGAGGGATCAATATTTTGTTATTGACAAACAAACAAAAAACAAAAAAGTCTTCTATAGTCTAAAAGTCTAATATTAAGTCAGTGTCCTCTATCATTTTCATTTTCTATTTGCCAATAATTTTCTTTTGTCAAAAAGTGTGTGAAACCTAGTCCCCAAACCTGTTTCCTACGCTTTCAACAGTGTCATACATATTCTGGTACTACCATCATTTCCTTAGATATTTTTCGGTATTATTTCTATATCAGATACAAATTTTAAAAGACTGTTGGAAGCAATGCATGATTTACTGATTAAGTTATAAGTATTTAAATTATACCGTTAGTATAACATTTATATATAAAAAAAAATGTGTATATGTGTGTGAACAAGAGTCTGGTAAACTTCATCTAAATGGGAGGGCTCAATGAAACAATCGTTTCGTGGGAATTTGAACGAAAAACGATTGTTCATATTACTGTAATCAGAAATAAATTTTGTTCGACGCAGGTAACTTTGTAGGAAGTCAGAACCTCTTATCCAAATTATCAAAATGCAAATATCAAAAAACACCTGTAGATTGTCTAAAATTTTTTTTTTTTTTTTTTTTTCGTTGGGAGGGTGTTTTGTGACAGACATAGGCAGGCACTATACCTAGCTAATCTTTTTTAAAAAAAATTTTCCAAATTCCCAAAAACCCAAAAAGGTTGGGGAAAAAAAAAAAAAAATTTTTTGGGGGGCCCAAAATTTTAATTTTTTTTTTTTTGGTTTTTTTTTTCCAACCATTTTTTTCCCCAAATGAAAGGGGTTTTAAAAAAATTTTTTTAAAAATTTTTTAAAAACCAAATTTAATTGGGCCCCCCCCTTTTAAATTTTTTTTCCCAAAAAAAACCCCCAAAAAAATTTTTTAAAAAAATTTTTTTTTTCCCCAAAAGGGAAAAAATTTAAAGGGAAAAAAAAACCTAAAAAAAAAGGGGGGGAAAAATTTTTAAAAAATAAAAAAAATTTTTTTAAATTTTTAAAAAAATTTTTTTTAAACCAAACTTTGAAAACCCCTTTAATTAAAAAAAAAAATTTTTTTTCCTTTTTTTTTTTTTGGAAAATTTTTTTAAAAAATTTAAAATTTTAAACCCCCAAAAAAAAAATTTAAAAAAAAAACCCCCAAAAAGAATTTTTTTTAAAAAAAAAATTCCAATTTTAAAAAAAAAATTTTAAAATTTTTTTTAAAAAAATTTTTTTTTGGGGGGCCCCCAAAAAAAGGGGGGCCCAAAAAATTTTGGGGGTTTTTGGGGGGAAAATTTTAAAAATTTTTAAAAAAATTTTAAAACCCAAAAATTTTTTTTAAATTTTCCCAATTTTTTAAAATTTTTTTAAAATTAAAATTTAAAAAAATTTAAAAAATTTTTTAAAAAAAAAAAAATTTTTTTTTAATTTAAAAAAAAAAGGGTTCCCTTTTTTTTAAAAAACAAAAAATTTTAAAAACAAATTTAAGGGCCCAAAAAAAAAAAAAAAAAAAATTTTAAAAAAACCCTTTTTTTTTTTTTAAAAAAAAAAATTTTCCCGGGAAAAAATTGGGCTTTTTAAAAAAAAATTCCTTTAAAATTCCAAAACAAAAACCCAAAAAAAAATTTTTTTGGAAAAAAAAATTTTTTTTTTTTAATTAAAAAAGGAAAAGGGAAAAAAAAAAAAAATTTTTTAAAAACAAAAAGCCCCAATAATTTCAATTTTTTTCCAAAAATTTAATTTTTTTTCCCCTTTGGGAAAAAAAAAAAAAAAAAAACAATTTAAAAACCCAATTTAAAAAAAAATTAAATTTTTTTTGAAATTTAAACCTTTTTTTTTTAAAAAAAAAAAAATTTAAAAAGGGGAAAAAAAAAAAAAATTTTTAAAATTAAAAAAAAAAAACCCTTTTTAAAATTAAAAATTTAAAAAAAAATAAATTTTTTCCCCCCCCGGGGAAAAAACCCAAAATTGGGGAAAAAAAAATTTTAAAAAAAATTTTAAAAAAAACCCCCAAAAAAATTTAAAAAAAAAAATTTTAAAAATTTTCCCTTTTTAAAATAAATTTAAAATTTAAAAGGCAATTTAAAAACCCCAAATTTTTTTTCCAAAAATTTTAAATTTTTTTTTTTTTGGGGGAAAAAATTTTTTAAAAAAATTTTTAAAATTTAATTTAAATTAAAAACCCCTTTTTTTTAAAAACCAAAAATTTAAATTTTTCCCCAAAATTTTTTTTTCCCTTTAAAATTTAAAATTTTTTAATTCAAAAATTTTTTTTAAATTTTTAAAAAAAAAAATTTAAAATTTGGAAATTTTAAAAAAAAAAAAAAAAAAAATTTTAAAATTCCCCTTTTTAACCCCAAATTCAAAAACCCCCTTTTTTTTAAAAAAAAAAATTTTAACCCTTTTACCTAAAAAAAATTTTTTTTTCCCCAAAATTTAAATTTCCAAAAAAAAATTTTTTAATTTTTTGGGAAAAAAATTTTTTTCCCCCCCCCAAATTAAAAAAAATTTTTTTTAAAAAAAAAAAAGTTTTTTTTGTTTTTTTAAAAAAATTTTTTTTTTAAAAAAAAAAAAAAAAAAATTTTTTAAAAATTGGTTTTTTAAAAAAAAAAAAAAACAAAAAAGGTTTTCCCCAAAAAAAAAAAATTTTTTTTGGGAAAAAAAAACCCCAAAAAAAAAAACCCCTTTTTTGGTTAAAAAATTTAAAAGGTTTTTTTAAACCTTTTAAAAAAATTTTAAAAACCCAAAATTTTTTTTTAATTTCCAAATTTAAAAATTTTTTTTAAAATTTTTAAAAAATTTTTTTTTTTTAAAAAAAATTTTTTTTTTTTCCTTTAAACCTTTTTTTTAAAAAAAAAATTTTTTTTTAAAACCTTTTTTTTTTAAAAAAAGAAAAACCAATTAAAAAAATTTTAAAAAAAAAAACCCCAAAAATTTTTTTTTTGGGGTTTTTTCCCCCCCCCCAAATTTCCCAAAAAAAACCCCAAATTTTTGTTGGAAAGGAAAAGGTTTTTTTGGGGCCCCAAAAAAAATTTTTTTTCCCAAAAAAAAATTTTTTTTTTTTCAAAAATTTTTTAAAAAATTTTAAAAAAAATTCCCTTTTTTCCCCTTTTGGTTTTAAAAATTTTTACCCAAAAACCCGAAATTTTTAAAACCCAAAATTTCCCAAAAACCCAAAAACTTTTTTTTTTTTTTCCCCAAAATTTTTGGGAATTCCCCAAAAAAAATTTCCCTTTTTTAAAAGGAAAAAAAAAAAAGGGAAAAACCCCAAAAAAACCCCAAAAAACCAAAAAATTTTTTTTGGGGGCCCCCCAAAAAAAAAACCCCAAAATTCCCCTTTTTTTTTATTGGAAAATTTTTTTAAAAAAAATTCCCCTTAAAAAAAGGAAAGGGAAAAAATTTTTTTTTTTAAAAAAATTTTAAAAAACCCCTTTTTCCCGGTTTTTTTTTAACCCAAAACAAAAATTTTTTTAAAAAAAAAAAAAAAAAAAATTTTTTTGGTTTGGGAAAAAAATTTTTTTTTAAAAATTTAAAATTTTTGGAAAAAAAAATTTTTTCAAAATTTAAAAAAATTTTTTTGGAAAAAAAAAAAAAAAATTTTTTTTTTTTTTTTTTTTTTTAAATTAAAAAAAATTTTTTAAAAAAAAATTTTTTTTTTTTCCCTTTTTAAAAAAAAACCCCCCAAAAAAATTTCCTTTTGGGAAACCTTTTAAAATTTCCTTTTTTAAAAAAAGGGGAAAAAAATTTTTTTAAAAGGAAAAAAAATATTTGAAAAATTTTTTTAAAAAAAATTTTTAAATTTTAAAAAAAAAATTTTTTTTCCCAAAAAAAAAAAAAAAAAATTTTTTTTTAAAGAAAATTTTTCCAAAAAAAATTTTTTTTAAACCTTTTAATTTTTTTTTTGGAAAAAAAAAAAAAAAAAAACCAAAATTTTTTTTTTTTTTGGGGTTTTTTTTTTCCAAAAACCTTTAAATTTTAAAAGGAAAATTTGTAAAAAAGGGGCCTTTTTTTTTTTTTTTTAAAAAAGGGGTTTTTTTAAAAAAAAAAAAAAACCCCCAAAAAAACCCCGAAAAAATTTTTTTGGAAAAAAATTTAAAAAAAAAATTTTTTTTTAAAAAATTTTTTTTTAAAAAAAATTTTTAAAAAATTTTTTTTTTTTTTTCGAACCCTGAACAGTTGGGGCAAGTATGGACACAACATTCAAGCTTGATACAGCTCTGAATTTGGATTGTGATTAAATATTTGACACAGCATAGGTTTCTTGACACAGAATGAATGTGGTCTAAGAACTTAAAAATTTTAAATTGGACATTATTTACCTATTATGGTCCAATATCCAAAATCTAAATACATGGTGAGATTCAGCAAATCAAAGAACCCCAAGAATTCAATTTTTGTGAAAATCAAACTAAGTTTAATTTTGGACCCTTTGGACCTTAATGTAGACCAATTCGAAAACAGGACAATACTGTGCAATTGAATATTTCTTGCTATTGCGCAATACTGTGCAATTGAAAATTTCTTGCTATTGCGCAATACTGTGCAATTGGATATTTTTCTTGCTATTGCGCAATACTGTGCAATTGAAGATTTCTTGCTATTGCGCAATACTGTGCAATTGAAAATTTCTTGCTATTGCACAATACTTAATACAATAATTTTCAAATCCTGTTTGGTGTGTATCTCCTGCCATATCATTATTATTTGCTTTTAAATATAAATCAGAAATTACAAACTTAAAATGGAAAATTTTAAAGAAAAAAAAAGGAAAAAAAGAAAAAATCCTCCCCCCAAATTTTTTGAACCCCCTTATGATTCATCACCCCCAAACTCAATCCCAGCCTTCCCTTTGTGGTATGGTACCTTGCAGTACAATTTCAGAGAGATCCATAAACTTGAACACAAGTTATTGTCTGGAAACTAGAAAAATGCTTGTTTTTTGGCCCCAAATTCCTAAACGTTTAGGGAATTACCCCCAAACTCAAACCCAGCTTTCCCTTTGTGATATGGAACCTTGTAGTACAATTTCATAAAGATCCATACACTTACACACAAGTTATTGTCCTGAAACAAGAAAAATGCTTGTTTTTTTGCCCCTAATTCCTAAAATTTTGAGGCAATTACCTCCAAAATCAATCCCAGCCTTCCTTTTGTGGTATGGTACCTTGCAGTACAATTTCAGAGAGATCCATACACTTGAACACAAGTTATTGTCTGGAAACTAGAAAAATGCTTATTTTTGGCCCCTTATTCCTAAACGTTTAGGGCAATTACCCCCAAACTCAATTCCAGCTTTCTATTTGTGATATGGAACCTTGTAGTACAATTTCAGAAAGATCCATACACTTTCACACAAGTTATTGTCATGAAACTAGAAAAATGCTTGTTTTTTGCCCCTTTTTTGGCCCTAATTCCTAAAATTTGGAAGTAATTACTCCCAAAATCAATCCCAGCATTCCCTTTGTGATATGGAACCTTGTAGTACAATGTCAGAGAGATCCATACACTAACACACAAGTTATGTCTGGAAGTTACAAAAAAGCTTATTTTTGGCCCCTAATTCCTTAACTGTTGGTACCATAACCCCCAAAATCAATCCCAACCTTCCTTTTGTGGTATTGAACCTTATGGTAAAATTTCATAGAGATCCATTCACTTAAACTAAAGTTAGAGTGCGAAAACCAATGTGTCTTTGGACGACGACGCCAACGTCATATCAATATACGACCGCAAAATTTTTTTGCGGTCGTATAAAAACTATATTACAGATATTCGTAATAATGATTATAACGTCTTTTTGTAATATAGGCCTTATATTACACAGAGCTGTAATGTTACTATTTGTCGTAATATTACAAGTTTGAGTAATATTACAAATAACAATAATCGCCTGGACTGTTACACTGGAGTTAAAACTGACTTGTTAACACAAAGAGGTGATGTCTGATCACAAACTTTTGTGACACCTATACAACTATTGGAGTAGCTAAGCCAAAAATGCTCAGTCTCATAATTATTAAATAGCGACTCTATCGTACTACAGATTCCCCAGGTGTTGGTTGACTTTCGTTTGTAATTTATTAAAACTATTGTGGTAATAAGATTCACAACATTTGATTAAAGCAAACTTAAGTATAAAGGGAACAGAACTGAAAACTTTTCCTTTTGTAAAGGATTCTACAACGGTAAAAGTGATGCCACCAATATTTTAACTTGATCTGTATTTTGTGGTTATAAGCATTGTGTACAAAATTTATATTATTTGGTTGAGGCAAACTTAGTAGTCTGACTCCATTGTAAATTTATGTATCATTGTCATTTTGTTTAGTTTCTTTTGTTACCTATTCTGACAAGACTCACGACTTCTTTCAAACTGAGTTTTATTGTGCTTATTGCTGAGTGCATGTTTTTTCTACATTGGCAAGAGGTATAGGGGGAGGGTTGATATCTAACAAAACATGTTTGACAAAAATCCCAGCTGAATTTTTTCACAATGTGTCATATAATGCAAGTGGAGAAAAAAAGGCCCAAACCCAACATCTATTGAAAATTTTCGCCATTTTCATTGAATCAGGTATAGGAAATATTTTGACCGATTCAAAACTTTTAACAATACCTTTGCATGTACACTTTTAAATTGGCAGAATTTATTTTGGCCATTTTGTTATATCTGCGAAAAATGTACCCCCCGCGTAAATAACCCACTATATGGCATTTTCAAATACTTAATAAAATGCTCCGCAGGGTGCAGCTTGATACGACCGCAGAGGTCGAACCCTGAATAATTGGGGCAAGTATGGACACAACATTCAAAAATTCAATTTTTGTTAAAATCAAACTAAGTTTAATTTTGGACCCTTTGGACCTTAATGTAGACCAATTTGAAAACGGGACCAAAAATTAAGAGTCAAAATACACAGTTAGATTCGGCATATCAAAGAACCCCAATAATTCAATTTTTGATGAAATCAAACAAAGTTTAATTTTGGACCCTTTGGACCTCAATGTGGACCAACTTAAAATGGGGCCCAAAATCCAAAAACTTAATACACGGTTAGATTCAGCATATTAAAGAACCCCAAGAGTTCAAGAATAAAACCCCATTGAAATTGGTCAAAAATAAGCTATTTATACAAAGTATCTTCTTTGCACAATACTGTGTAATTGAATATTTCTTGCAATTCGCAATACTGTGCAATTGAATATTTCTTGCTATTGCACAATACTGTACAATTGACAATTTCTTGCTATTGTGCAATATTGTACTATTGGATATTTCTTGCTATTGCGCAATACTGTGCAATTGAAGATTTCTTGCTATTGCAATACTGTGCAATTGAAAATTTCTTGCTATTGCACAATACTTATTATATAATAATTTACACATCCTGTTTGGTGTGTATCTCCTGCCATATCATTATTATTTGCTTTAAATATAAATCAGAAATAACCAACTTAAAATGGAAAATTTTAAAGAAAAAAAGGAAAAAGGAAAAAAAATCCCCCAAAATTTTTGAACCCCTTATGATTCATCACCCCAAACTCAATCCCAGCCTTCCCTTTGAGGTATGGTACCTTGCAGTACAATTTCAGAGAGATCCATACACTTGAACACAAGTTATTGTCTGGAAACTAGAAAATGCTTATTTTGGCCCTTTTCCTAAACGTTTCAGGCAATTACCCCAAACTCAATTCCAGCTTTCCCTTTGTGATATGGAACCTTGTAGTACAATTTCAGAAAGATCCATACACTTACACACAAGTTATTGTCATGAAACTAGAAAATGCTTGTTTTTGCCCTTTTTGGCCGTAATTCCTAAAATTTTGAGGCAATTACCCCAAAATCAATCCCAGCATTCCCTTTGTGATATGGAACCTTGTGGTACAAAGTCAGAGAGATCCATACACAAACACACAAGTTATGTCTGGAAGTTACAAAATGCTTATTTTGGCCCCTAATTCCTTAACTGTTGGTACCATAACCCCCAAAATCAATCCCAACCTTCCTTCTGTGATATTGAACCTTATGGTAAAATGTTATAGAGATCCATTCACTTAAACTAAAGTTATAGTGCGAAAACCAATGCGTCTTCGGACGACGACGACGCCAACGTCATACCAATATACGAATAAAAAGTGTTATAGATTGATGATGGTGCAAGTAAGTACTACATCAATCAATTCAATTACAATGAAAGATTAATATGGTATAAATGTAATGTATAGTGTAGACTGTTAATTCAAGAAATGATAAACAAAACTGCAATCTGGAACAAGTTTTAAAATCTTATTCTTCGTTCTTGATGGATAGCTGTCTCATTGACAACTTCCCACTTCTTATCTTAAAGTCAAAAATATTTTTATAAATGTCATATTTGATACTAAAATAATTTCAAACATTAACAATCGAGATGGACAGTAAATACACGAAACACAAGGTAGATTTTTTCTTTTTTTTACTGATAAATGTACACCAGAAGAATGTCCATTTTAACGGTATGACTTCTGGTAACGAGCACGGGGACCTGGACCTCCAAACTTCTTAGGTTCACACCGTCTGGGATCAGCTACCAATAATGTCCTGTCATAGCTGATCAACATGTCCTTGATTTCCTTCTTGGATGCCTCATCAACATCTGAAATGGAAACCTCAATTGTTACAGAAAACAATCTTTAATTACAAGTTAAGAGTACAACTTTTGGAATTAAATGGCTTGTTGAAAGAGAAATTTGGTATATGTTAATTAGACAGTAATATACAGCAACACAAAAATATCACAGAAAGACCTCTCAAATCAACAAATGGTCTTCAACAGGAGATATGTCAAATTGTACTATGACTGGCCATTTGGCTTAAAAAATAATACATGTGCTACCACTAACGTGCTGAAAAAATAGGGTAGGTACTGTAGGTAGGTAGGCAATATCATTTCATTTTATAAACATTTATTAGATGGTTACTACTAGTCTGACATTAATCATGTTAACAGTGCTTGTTCCAAAATGGAATAAAAACTTTTAGGGAAGGCACCAAAATTAGAGTAGGTAGGGTTAGCAGAAACACATGTATTATTTTTTTTTTTGCCTTTTTAAAATCTACTACACCGTAAATTGGTTTATTTTGGTTGTAGTTTTATTTTGGTCTATTTGCCACCTCCAATGAAAGTGCCAAAATTTTGTTCTTAGGTCATTGAAATTTACCCTAGAACTCTGATATTTTGTCAATAAACTGGTAAATAAAAGCAAATATGACGGAGCTTGCTCACTTCTATTGTGCCAAAATTAAACACATCAATTTGAGGAAGCACCAAAATTACACGTGCACACACCAAAATAATACAAGTCTTTTGAGAGGAAACCACCAAACTTTCTGAATTTACAGTATCAAGAAAGAGGAATTTGACCATTACTAAAAATGTGTAAATTTGTCTATGTACTCATGGAGGATATAAATATGTAACCATGAAGTGAAACAGACTGATCTATAAGAAGGTAGCCTGTGATTAACTATGGTTTATATTTACTATCACCTTCACAGATTATGACTAGATAAACAATTATCTGCCCTTGCCCAGAAGTGAAGGTAAAAGTTGGTCTACTGCACATATATATCTCAACAATATTAACCTACTTATCAAGGATTATCTTTTCTTTGTTGGTGTATGGATACTTCAAAATGGTTCATTTTTATTTTATACTAACAATTTATTCAGGCAAGTCTTTTGTTGAACTACTTATTTTACAGGACAACATGTAGAGCCTGAAGGACGTTACCCTTCCCGAGATAAGATCTGGTTTTTCAACAAAATGTTTTGTAAATTGGTACAATTTTCCTTGTTGTTTCTGTTTATTGACATGGCAAAATTTTATTATTTAGGGAATCACTGAAGCATGACTGGAGCCAGCTACTTTTTAATACACAGTCAGACATTGGAACAATTTTGCTTCAAAATTTACAATCCTGAACTAGCTCAAACAAATTCTTAATAATTCGGTTTACTTGAATGATGTAAGAGTCTGGACAAATAACTAGAGGCTCTCAAGAGCCTGTGTCGCTCACCTGTATTTACTGATGCTTTGGAAATTATGTAAAATAAGGTTAAAATCATAATTAATAGTATTAGATGTTAGATATTATAATGATATCTAAGATAATAACAAAAATTTCCCACTGAAAATTTTTTGTAAAATTACTAACTATGGGCAGCAACCCAACAACATGTCGGATTCGTCTGAAAATTTCAGGGCAGATAAATCTAAATCTGATGAACATTTTTGCCACCTGTCAGATTTGCTCTAAATGCTTCAGTTTGAGAGATATAAACCAAAAACTGCATTTTACCCCCATGTTCTATTTTTAACCAAGTCGGCCATGATGGTTGGAAGGCGGGGTCATCAGACGAATTTTTTTAAACTAGATACCCTTATAATGATTATGGCCAAGTATGGCTAAATTTGTCTCAGTAGTTTCAAGAGAAGAAGATTTTTGTAGAAGATTACAAAAATTTACGAAAAATTGTTAAAAATTGACTATAAAGGGCAATAACTCCTAAAGGAGTCGACTGACAATTTTGGTCATGAAGACTTATTTGTAGATCTTACTTTGCTGAACATTATTGCTGTTTACAGTTTATCTCTATCTATAATAATATTCAAGATAATAACCAATAAAATGCTCCGCAGGACGCAGCTTGATACGACCGCAGAGGTCGAACCCTGAACAGTTGGGGCAAGTATGGACACAACATTCAAGCTTGATACAGCTCTGAATTTGGATTGTGATTAAATATTTGACACAGCATAGGTTTCTGACACAGAATGAATGTGGTCTAAGAACTTAAAAATTTTAAATTGGACATTCACCTATAATGGTCCAACATCCAAAATCTAAATACATGGTTAGATTCAGCATATCAAAGAACCCCAAGAGTTCAATTTTGATGAAATCAAACAAAGTTTAATTTTGGACCCTTTTGACCTCAATGTGGACAAAGTTGATAACAGGGCCCAAAAATCAAAAATCTAAATACATGGTTAGATTCAGCATATCAAGAACCCCATATATTCAATTTTTGTTGAAATCAAACAAAGTTTAATTTTGGACCCGATTTGGACCAACTTGAAAACTGGGCCCATAATCAAAAATCTAAATACATGTTTAGATTCAGCATATCAAAGAACCCTAAGAATTCAATTTTGTTAAAATCAAACTAAGTTTAATTTTGGACCCTTTGGACCTTAATGTAGACCAATTTGAAAACGGACCAAAAATTAAGAATCTAAATACACGGTTAGATTCGCATATCAAAGAACCCCAATAATTCAATTTTGATGAAATCAAACAAAGTTTAATTTTGGACCCTTTGACCTCAATGTGGACAAAGTTGATAACAGGGCCCAAAATCAAAAATCTAAATACATAATTAGATTCAGCATATCAAAGAACCCCATATATTCAATTTTTGTTGAAATCAAACAAAGTTTAATTTTGGACCCCGATTTGGACCAACTTGAAAACTGGGCCCATAATCAAAAATCTAAATACATGTTTAGATTCAGCATATCAAAGAACCCCATATATTCATTTTTTGTTGAAATCAAACAAAGTTTAATTTTGGACCCTTTGGACCTCAATGTGGACCAATTTAAAAACGGGGACCAAAATCCAAAGACTTAATACACAGTTAGATTCAGCATATTAAAGAACCCCAAGAATTCAAGAATAAAACCCCATTGAAATTGGTCAAGAAATAAGCAATTTATACAAAGTATCTTCTTTTGCACAATACTGTGCAATTGAATATTTTTGCAATTGCACAATACTGTGCAATTGAATATTTCTTATATTAGCAAATACTGTACAATTGACAATTTCTTGCTATTGCAATATTGTGCTATTGGATATTTCTTGCTATTGCGCAATACTGTGTGCAATTGAAGATTTCTTGCTATTGCGCAATACTGTGCAATTGAAAATTTCTTGCTAATGCACAATACTTAATATATTAATCTACACATCCTGTTTGGTGTGTATCTCTTGCCTTATCATTATTATTTGCTTTTATATATAAATCAGAAATTTAATAATAAAGTTTTTGGCAAATTTCCAATATACATAATTTAAAAGCAGTTTAGGTGAGATAAACAAAAAGCTTCATCAGCAATATTTTATATTGGCAAATTTCCAATGAAGTTCATTAAAGTAAAGTTATTGGCAAATTTTCAATGGAATTTATTAATAAAGTTTTGGCAAATTTCAATATAATGATTTAAAAGCAGTTTAGGTGAGATATTCAAATGAGTTTCAATTACCAACCTTACACTGCCTTTTAAATTATGTTTTGTACTTAAGTAATTGTCCATTAACCTGCAAACCCTTTTCCCTCTTTTTGCACCTTATTCCTTAACACTTTGAGCCATAACTCCCAAAGACAATTTACCATCCCTTTGTGGTATTCCAATATCCAAAATCTAAATACATGGTTAGATTCAGCGTATCAAAGAACCCCAAGAATTCAATTTTGATGAAATCAAATAAAGTTCAATTTTGGACCCTCTAAACCTTAACGTGGACCAATTTGATAACTGGTTCAATATCAAAAATCTAAATACATGGTTAGATTCAGCATATCAAGAACCCCATATATTCAATTTTGTTGAAATCAAACAAAGTTTAATTTTGGACCCGATTTGGACCAACTTGAAAACTGGGCCCATAATCAAAAAACTAAGTACATGTTTAGATTCAGCATATCAAAGAACCCTAAGAATTCAATTTTGTTAAAATCAAACTAAGTTTAATTTTGGACCCTTTGGACCTTAATGTAGACCAATTTGAAAACGGACCAAAAATTAAGAATCTAAATACACAGTTAGATTCGCATATCAAAGAACCCTATAGTTCAATTTTCGATGAAATCAAACAAAGTTTAATTTTGGACCCTTTGGCCCCTAATTCCTAAACTGTTGGGACCAAAATTCCTTTTGGCCCCATATTCCTAAACGTTTAGGGCAATTACCCCAAACTAAAACCCAGCTTTCCCTTTGTGGTATGGTACCTTGCAGTACAATTTCAGAGAGATCCATACACTTGAACACAAGTAATTGTCTGGAAACTAGAAAATACTTATATTTGGCCCTTTTGGCCCCTTATTCCTAAACGATTTGGGCAATTACCCCAAACTCAATTCAAGCTTTTCCTTTGTGATATGGAACCTTGTAGTACAATTTCAGAAAGATCCATACACTTACACACAAGTTATTGTCATGAAACTAGAAAATGCTTGATTTTGCCCCTTTGGCCCCTAATTCCCAAAATTTTGAGGCAATTACCCCCAAAATCAATCCTAGTATTCCCTTTGTGATATGGAACCTTGTGGTACAATGTCAGAGAGATCCATACACTAACACACAAGTTATGTCTGGAAGTTACCAAAATGCTTATTTTTGGCCCCTAATTCCTTAACTGTTGGTACCATAACCCCCAAAATCAATCCCAACCTTCCTTTTGTGGTATTGAACCTTATGGTAAAATTTCATAGAGATCCATTCACTTAAACTAAAGTTAAGAGTGCGAAAACCAATGTCTTCGGACGACGACGACGACGACGCCAACGTCATACCAATATACGACCACAAAATTTTTTTGCGGTCGTATAAAAACTGCAAAATTTCCTTAAAATTACCATTTCAGGGGCAGCAACCCAACAACAGGTTGTCAGATTTGTCTGAAAATTTCAGGGCAGATAGATCTTGACCTGATAATCAGTTTTACCCTATGTCAGATTTATTCTAAATGCTTTGGTTTCAGAGATATAAGCCAAAATCTACATTTTACCCCTATGTTCTATTTTTAGCCATGGCGGCCATCTTGGTTGGTTGGCAGGGTCATCGGACACATTTTTTAAACTAGATACCCTAATGATGATTGTGGCCAAGTTTGGTTAAATTTAGCCCAGTGGTTTCAGAGGAGAAGATTTTTGTAAAAAGCTAACGACGACGGACGACAAGTGATGAGAAAAGCCCACTTGGCCCTTTGGGCCAGGTGAGCTAAAAATATATGTGTGGTTCCAGTAAGCGAACACCCCTAAAACTTTTACTGTTTTTTTTTTAATGCCAACATACCAACTTTTTTTTAGGATGTAACTGGAACCACACATTTTTATTTGGCCTCCATATCAAAGACATTCAACACGCTATAACCTGCAGTTTCTTATTTTTATTACAGGAGCATAAACACACAAGTAGCAGAGGTCAGAGTAAGAATGTTTTTCTACAAAAACCTGAAACACAAACAATAATGCAATATTTTTACATTTAATTATACACTTACATTTCTGATAGTAAGCTACTAGAGACTTTGAGATAGCCTGTCTGATAGCTGAAAAATAAAATATTCATTTTAATTTGACTGTATTTGACTTGTAGTTACAATCTTCATAAAGAAGACATTTGCTTACTGTTTTTCAAACTTAATAGTACAGAATTCATAACAAACCTTTGGTAAAACTCTACTTTAAAATTTAAAAACTTCAGTCTATTACTACAATGAATTTATGGTCACCATCAGAGCGCTGTGATGATTGTCCTCAGCTAATCTCAGTTAAAAGCAGAACTGTCACAGTTTCATCACAAGTAACCTTGGTTGCAAAATTTTATGAAAATCAAGCGCTCAGCACATTATCTATTTAAATAAAATGCTCCGCTGGGCGCAGCTTGATACGACCGCAGAGGTCGAACCCTGAACAGTTGGGGCAAGTATGGACACAACATTCAAGCTTGATACAGCACTGAATTTGGATTGTGATTAAATATTTGACACAGCATAGGTTTCTGACACAGAATGAATGTGGTCAAAAACTTAAAAATTTTTAATTTACCTATTCAAACCATATCATTATTATTTGCTTTTATATATAAATCAGAAATAACCAATTTAAAATGGAAAATTTTAAGAAAAAAAAAAAGAAAAAAAAATCCCCCCTCAAATTTTTTGAACCTCCTTATGATTCATCACCCCCAAACTCAATCCCAGCCTTCCCTTTGTGGTATGGTACCTTGCAGTACAATTTCAGAGAGATCCGTACACTTGAACACAAGTTATTGTCTGGAAACTAGAATAAAATGCTCCGCAGGTCACAGCTTGATACGACCGCAGAGGTTGAACCCTGAATAGTTGGGGCAAGTATGGACACAACATTCAAGCTTGATACAGCTCTGAATTTGGATTGTGATTAAATATTTGACACAGCATAGGTTTCTGACACAGAATGAATGTGGTCTAAGAACTTAAAAATTTTAAATTGGACATTCACCTATTATGGTCCAATATCCAAAATCTAAATACATGGTTAGATTCAGCATATCAAAGAACCCCAAGAGTTCAATTTTGATGAAATCAAACAAAGTTTAATTTGGACCTTTTGACCTCAATGTGGACAAAGTTGATAACGGGCCCAAAAATCAAAAATCTAAATACATGGTTAGATTCAGCATATCAAAGAACCCCATATATTCAATTTTGTTGAAATCAAACAAAGTTTAATTTTGGACCCCAATTTGGACCAACTTGAAAACTGGGCCCATAATCAAAAATCTAAATACATGCTTAGATTCAGCATATCAAAGAACCCTATGAATTCAATTTTGTTAAAATCAAACTAAGTTTAATTTTGGACCCTTTGGACCTTAATGTAGACCAATTTGAAAATGGGACCAAAATTAAGAATCTAAATACACGGTTAGATTCGGCATATCAAAGAACCCCAATAATTCAATTTTTGATGAAATCAAACAAAGTTTAATTTTGGACCCTTTGGACCTCAATGTGGACCAATTTAAAAACGGGGCCCAAAATCCAATAAAATGCTCCGCAGGGCGCAGCTTGATACGACCGCAGAGGTCGAACCCTGAATAGTTGGGGCAAGTATGGACACAACATTCAAGCTTGATACAGCTCTGAATTTGGATTGTGATTAAATATTTGACACAGCATAGGTTTCTGACACAGAATGAATGTGGTCTAAGAACTTAAAAATTTTAAATTGGACATTCACCTATTATGGTCCAATATCCAAAATCTAAATACATGGTTAGATTCAGCATATCAAAGAACCCCAAGAGTTCAATTTTTGATGAAATCAAACAAAGTTTAATTTTGGACCCTTTGACCTCAATGTGGACAAAGTTGATAACGGGCCCAAAAATCAAAAATCTAAATACATGGTTAGATTCAGCATATCAAAGAACCCCATATATTCAATTTTGTTGAAATCAAACAAAGTTTAATTTTGGACCCGATTTGGACCAACTTGAAAACTGGGCCCATAATCAAAATCTAAATACATGTTTAGATTCAGCATATCAAAGAACCCTAAGAATTCAATTTTTGTTAAAATCAAACTAAGTTTAATTTTGGACCCTTTGGACCTTAATGTAGACCAATTTGAAAACGAGACCAAAATTAAGAATCTCAATACACGGTTAGATTCGACATATCAAAGAACCCCAATAATTCAATTTTGATGAAATCAAACAAAGTTTAATTTTGGACCCTTTTGACCTCAATGTGGAAAAAATGATAATGGGGCCCAAAAATCAAAAATCTAAATACATGGTTAGATTCAGCATATCAAAGAACCCCATATATTCAATTTTGTTGAAATCAAACAAAGTTTAATTTTGGACCCCGATTTGGACCAACTTGAAAACTGGGCCCATAATCAAAAATCTAACTACATGTTTAGATTCAGCATATCAAAGAACCATAAGAATTCTATTTTGTTAAAATCAAACTAAGTTTAATTTTGGACCCTTTGGACTTTAATGTAGACCAATTTGAAAACGGGACCAAAATTAAGAATCTAAATACACCGTTAGATTCGGCATATCAAAGAACCCCAATAATTCAATTTTGATGAAATCAAACAAAGTTTAATTTTGGACCCTTTGGACCTCAATGTGGACCAATTTAAAACAGGGCCCAAAATCCAAAAACTTAATACACGATTAGATTCAGCATATTAAAGAACCCCAAGAGTTCAAGAATAAAACCCCATTGAAATTGGTTAAGAAATAAGCAATTTATACAAAGTATCTTCTTTGCACAATACTGTGCAATTGAATATTTCTTGCAATTGTGCAATACTGTGCAATTGAATATTTCTTGCTATTATGCAATACTGTACAATTGACAATTTCTTGCTTTTGCGCAATATTGTGCTATTGGATATTTCTTGCTATTGCGCAATACTGTGCAATTGAAGATTTCTTGCTATTATGCAATACTGTGCAATTGAAAATTTCTTGCTATTGCACAATTCTTATTATATAATAATTTACACATCCTGTTAGGTGTGTATCTCCTGCCATATCATTATTATTTGCTTTTAAATATAAATCAGAAATAACCAACTTAAAATGGAAAATTTTAAAGAAAAAAAGGAAAAAAGAACCCCCAAATTTTTGAACCCCCTTACCCGGTATGATTCATCACCCCCAAACTCAATCCAAGCCTTCCCTTTGAGGTATGGTACCTTGCAGTACAATTTCAGAGAGATCCATACACTTGAACACAAGTTATTGTCTGGAAACTAGAAAAATGCTTATTTTTGGCCCCTTTTTGGCCCCTAATTCCTAAACGTTTCAGGCAATTACCCCCAAACTCAATTCCAGCTTTCACTTTGTGATATGGAACCTTGTAGTACAATTTCAGAAAGATCCATACACTTACACACAAGTTATTGTCATGAAACTAGAAAAATGCTTGTTTTTTGCCCCTTTTTTGGCCCCTAATTCCTAAAATTTGGAGGCAATTACCCCAAAATCAATCCCAGCATTCCCTTTGTGATATGGAACCTTGTGGTACAATGTCAGAGAGATCCATACACTAACACACAAGTTATGTCTGGAAGTTACAAAATGCTTATTTTGGCCCCTTGGCCCCTAATTCCTTAACTGTTGGTACCATAACCCCCAAAATCAATCCCAACCTTCCATTTGTGATATTGAACCTTATGGTAAAATTTCATAGAGATCCATTCACTTAAACTAAAGTAAGAGTGCGAAAACCAATGCGTCTTCGGACGACGACGACGCCAACGTCATACCAATATACGACCACAAAAATTTTTTTGCGGTCGTATAAAATGCTTGTTTTTTGGCCCCAAATTCCTAAACGTTTAGGGCAATTACCCCCAAACTTAAACCCAGCTTTCCCTTTGTGATATGGAACCTTGTAGTACAATTTCATAAAGATCCATACACTTACACAAATTATTGTCCTGAAACTAGAAAAATGCTTGGTTTTTTTGCCCCTTTTTGGCCCTTAATTCCTAAAATTTTGAGGCAATTACCCCCAAAATCAATCCCAGCCTTCCCTTTGTGGTATGGTACCTTGCAGTACAATTTCAGAGAGATCCATACACTTGAACACAAGTTATTGTCTGAAAACTAGAAAAATGCTTATTTTTGGCCCCTTTTTGCTAAACGTTTTGGGCAATTACCCCTAAACTCAATTCCAGCTTTCCCTTTGTGATATGGAACCTTGTAGCACAATTTCAGAAAGATCCATACACTTACACACAAGTTATTGTCATGAAACTTAAAAATGCTTGTTTTTTGCGCCTTTTTTGGCCCCTAATTCCTAAAATTTTGAGGCAATTACCCCCAAAATCAATCCCAGCATTCCCTTTGTGATATGGAACCTTGTGGTACAATGTCAGAGAGATCCATACACTAACACACAAGTTATGTCTGGAAGTTACCAAAATGCTTATTTTGGCCCTTTTGGCCCCTAATTCCTTAACTGTTGGTACCATAACCCCCAAAATCAATCCCAACCTTCCTTTTGTGGTATTGAACCTTATGGTAAAATTTCATAGAGATCCATTCACTTAAACTAAAGTTAGAGTGCGAAAACCAATGTGTCTTCGGACGACGACGACGCCAACGTCATACCAATATACGACCGCAAAATTTTTTTGCGGTCGTATAAAAATTCTGATTGCACAGCAAAGGGAGTACAACCTTTTTCCTTTCAAAATGAAAGAGCAAGAAAAATTAATGAGGTGTATCACAATAATTGTTCTTGGTTGATTGTCAATCTTTTAACTCATTTATATTGGAATTCAATTTAATTTTTTGAAACAGATTTTACTGTTATCTTTTTGCACTACATAAATGTATGAAAACAAATTAAAAAAATAAAATAAAACTGAAAATTTTTTTTTTTTTTTTTTTGATCTTTGTAAACTGTACAGTGTTGTCTATATATATATAGCTACAATGTGTACATGTTGACCAACTGGATAGTGTATAGTTTAGTTGTCTATATTTGTATTGAACAAAATGAACTGAACTGTGCAATATTCTTCTGTCTTACATCTATTGATTGCTGCTTGTTTAAAGTCAAGTGGAAAACATTTCATTTATATTCAGGAAAGTAAACAGGACGAGTATTGAGATATGCTTCTTAAACAAGCAATATTCTAACCCTAATATAAACGTACCATATATCTGTGCAATATGTCCACCACCTTTAACTCTGACTCTGATGTCAACTCCAGCAAACTTCTCTTTTCCTAACAGTAAAACTGGTTCCTGGAGCTGAAACAAACATCATTCAAATAATTACCTGTTTAATGTTCATCATGGGGTCTGAGCAAACTTTGTGACAAGACATGAAAGAGATCACTTCAATTTCCTACAAAAGCTTGTAAACATTGTTCACAGTATCATAACTACATCAAATTGTATTAGGACATGAAAGAATTTGTATGATACCGTCAGAGCGCTGTGATGATTGTCCTCAATAATTAATCAGTTACAAGCAGAACTGTCACAGTATCATCATAAGCATACCCATACAAAATTTTCAGTCCCGTAAAACATTCTATATTGGCAAATATAAATTTGGAAAGAATGATTTGAATAATTAATTGTAATTTCTAATGCTTACTCTTTAAATTTTTATATAAATATTAAAAGAGCATGTTAAGTACCTTGAAATAAACTATTATAATAACAGATAAAGTTCAGTAATAGTTTATAATTCCAACATGCATAGACGACTCTTGAAACCGCAAGTCATATATGCAAGTGAAAATTAGAAATAACTTCAATGCCTAGAGAGAGAGTGAAACAATGTACAAGAAGACTTGCATTTGACAAACTTAAATTGTGTAGAGCAGTGAATGTTTTATGCATCAGAGTTTATACATGCATAAAGTTAACAACCCCAACCTAAATTTGATATCATTTGTGTCTTGGTTTTCATTTAACAATTGAAAATACATGGAACTACAAATGTAACATGACGGAGATATTCCAAAATTAAATGCATGGGGGATTTCCCAGAATAGACCAACCCAACAATTATTTAGAATTTTAAGCATTATTGCATGAAAAATTGGTTAGTGGTCAAGTTTTACTGCATTTTACAACTGAGCACCAGAAAAAACCTTTGTATGATACCATCAGAGCGCTGTGATGATTGTCCTCAATAATTATCAGTTAAAAGCAGAACTGTCACAGTATCATCATACAGATAAACATACAAATTTTCAGTCTTATCGATCTAAATCAAAGAATATATAATTTTTGAACAGGTGAATTGCACAATTAGTTTTAACTTCATACATGTATCCATTGTTAAGTTTGTGAAGTGTAAAATTTTATAACAGGGTTGACTTCAATATGGTATATATATATATATATATATATCCAAGTTCATGACGTTTTAAAGAACTACTGCAACCTATAGCTATCTGACAGACAACCCAACTATACAACATGTCTACAAGTGTCAATTTCATTAAAGTTTCTATCTATCCATATCAATATAATATTGGTTAGATAAGATAAAACTTTTGTTTGAATGATATCAAATAGTTAACAAGAGCATAAAGCTATCTACTTAACATGTTTAATGCAAGTGAACAAGCCTTTAAAAGCACTTATAAATGAACATCTTTTTCAAGGAATGACCATTTTAACTGTTTCTAATTCAGGGCGGATCCTGGATTTTGGAAAGGGGCATAGTATTAAAGTTTGCCGAGCGAAGCGAGGCAAAATTTTTGGGACCTTTTTGGCTAAAAACATAAAATAAGTGTAAAATGCATTATATAGTTAAAGTGTAAGGGTTGGACATTTTGGTGCCGTATTCTCCATCAATTGTCTATTATGAAATGATTGGACCGATCCAAAGCTATGTACTAATTAATATATTTGATGTGGGATTTGTCAGTAAAAATGGACATGGAAAATTTTCGTTTGTTGTATGGTTAGTTAGCATAACCTCACAGATTTCTTGTTGTAAACAAGATATACGGTTATTCAATGAAATTTACAATACGACCGACACGAAGAAAGACAAACAAACAATTTTCATCCAAATATTTGGTTGAAATGTTTCACCCAACAAGGGAAGTGAGGGGTTCCAAATCAACCAAGGGCTACGAATGAGTTGGAAATGACAATGAAGTTGTGAATGACGGTCGACACATGGAGACATATAGGCCACTCCCAGCAGGCAGGTTGCAGTCAGGCCTTGAAAAAGTATTCAGTATATCAGTTTGACAAAACAGACATTCCGTTCAGATATGGGATTCACATGCAACCCCAAAAAAATACGCCGGTTTTTTATTCATCATGTTCATTTAGTGCTAAATAATTTTGTTGAAAATATTTTTTTCTAATAGCAAATAAAATGCAGGGCGCAGCTTGATACGACCGTAGAGGTCGAACCCTGAATAGTTGGGGCAAGTATGGACACAACATTCAAGCTTGATACAGCTCTGAATTTGGATTGTGATTAAATATTTGACACAGCACAGGTTTCTGACACAGAATGAATGTGGTCTAAGAACTTAAAAATTTTAAATTGGACATTCACCTTTTATGGTCCAATATCCAAAATCTAAATACATGGTTAGATTCAGCATATCAAAGAACCCCAAGAGTTCAATTTTGATGAAATCAAACAAAGTTTAATTTTGGACCCTTTTGACCTCAATGTGGACAAAGTTGATAACGGGCCCAAAATCATAAATCTAAATACATGGTTAGATTCAGCATATCAAAGAACCCCATATATTCAATTTTTGTTGAAATCAAACAAAGTTTAATTTTGGACCCCGATTTGGACCAACTTGAAAACTGGGCCCATAATCAAAATCTAAATACATGTTTAGATTCAGCATATCAAAGAACCCTAAGAATTCAATTTTGTTAAATCAAACTAAGTTTAATTTTGGACCCTTTGGACCTTAATGTAGACCAATTTGAAAACGGGACCAAAATTAAGAATCTATATACACGTTAGATTCGGTATATCAAAGAACCCCAATAATTCAATTTTGATGAAATCAAACAAAGTTTAATTTTGGACCCTTTGACCTCAATGTGGACAAAGTTGATAACGGGGCCCAAAAATCAAAAACCTAAATACATGGTTAGATTCAGCATATCAAAGAACCCCATATATTCAATTTTGTTGAAATCAAACAAAGTTTAATTTTGGACCCGATTTGGACCAACTTGAAAACTGGGCCCATAATCAAAATCTAAATACATGGTTAGATTCGCATATCAAAGAACCCCAATCATTCAATTTTGATGAAATCAAACAAAGTTTAATTTTGGACCCTTTGGACCTCAATGTGGACCAATTTAAAATGGGGCCCAAAATCCAAAAACTTAATACACGGTTAGATTCAGCATATTAAAGAACCCCAAGAGTTCAAGAACAAAACCCCATTGAAATTGGTCAAGAAATAAGCAATTTATACAAAGTATCTTCTTTTGCACAATACTGTGCAATTGAATATTTCTTGCAATTGTGCAATACTGTGCAATTGAATATTTCTTGCTATTATGCAATACTGTACAATTGACAATTTCTTGCTATTGCGCAATATTGTGCTATTGGATATTTCTTGCTATTGCGCAATACTGTGCAATTGAAGATTTCTTGCTATTGCGCAATACTGTGCAATTGAAAATTTCTTGCTATTGCACAATACTTATTATATAATAATTTACACATCCTGTTTGGTGTGTATCTGCTGCCATATCATTATTATTTGCTTTTAAATATAAATCAGAAATAACCAACTTAAAATGGAAAATTTTAAAGAATAAAAAGGAAAAAAATATCCCCCCAAATTTTTGACCCCTTATGATTCATCACCCCAAACTCAAACCCAGCCTTCCTTTGAGGTATGGTACCTTGCAGTACAATTTCAGAGAGATCCATACACTTGAACACAAGTTATTGTCTGGAAACTAGAAAATGTGTTTTTGGCCCTTTTAGCCCCTAATTCCTAAAAGTTTCAGGTAATTACCCCAAACTCAATTCCAGCTTTCCTTTGTGATATGGAACCTTGTAGTACAATTTCAGAAAGATCCATACACTTACACACAAGTTATTGTCATGAAACTAGAAAATGCTTGTTTTTGCCCCTTTTGGCCCCTAATTCCTAAAATTTTGAGGCAATTACCCCAAAAATCAATCTCAGCATTCCCTTTGTGATATGGAACCTTGTGGTACAAAGTCAGAGAGATCCATACACTAACACACAAGTTATGTCTGTAAGTTACAAAATGCTTATTTTTGGCCCCTTTTTCCTTAACTATTGGTACCATAACCCCAAAATCAATCCCAACCTTCCTTTTGTGATATTGAACCTTATGGTAAAATTTCATGAGATCCATTCACTTAAACTAAAGTTAGAGTGCGAAACCAATGCGTCTTGGACGACGCCAACGTCATACCAATATCGACCGCAAAATTTTTGCGGTCGTATAAAAAGTGGACAAGATTATTGTTTTCAATCCAGATACGGCAAGAATTTTTGTTTAAGGCAAAAATCAGGGTAAGAATTTTTCTCTAAAATATCTCAGACTGCCCCTCAGATCAAATGGTCCGTACCTTAGACTTTGAATCTATATCTAGAGCTTGCTGACTGGGGATCACTATTCAGCAATGTTATTAATGTGCTGGGGCGTGTGGGGTTAAGGCCAAAAATAAATAATTGTTTGTTTCCCAAACCCGACCCTATCAAATCAGGTGTGGGTAGGTAGGTAGGTAAATTATTTTATTTTTTGGTAAATTTTTTTTTGGTACTTGTAAATAGGAAATTACAAACCATCATTGTAGGGCAGTATTTTAAATTCTAGGGTGTATCAAGCTATCAGTTTCCTCATGTCAGATATATTAAATAAAACTTTATGTATAATTTGAAATAATTTATTTAATTGGGTTTCTCTTGGGTGGTAATTTTCCAATAATGACACAGTCTCTGCAAACTGGTAGAACAATACGATGTGTTTTAATGGTATCTTGGTCCTTTGTTGCCCCACAGCTGCACAGAAGGCACAGATATAGGGCTGTGCCAGGGTAGAGGCATATAAATACGGAAATTTCACATGTGTATTACAGTCTATCTGTAGGCGCACATTCACCACGCCTTCAAGAGCATCACCTGAAATAAAGAACAATAGAGATCTTTAATAAATAAAAATAATATCCTAGAGTACTTTGTATATATATATTGGGAATTTTCAATGAATAAAATGTCTAAAAACTGAGCCTTCTGTTTATTATATTAAGCAGTATAATCTGTCAGAAATCTGTCCAAGTTCAATGTCAGAGAGTGTACTACTAGAATGAAAGTTTATACCGTTCACTGAAGTAAGCAATTTTCCACTGAAAGAAGGATTTAAACATTGAAACCATATCAAACACTGAATAACTCAATGGAACATGCATATGAAAAACAATCAACTGAGAGTGTATGAACATTTTATTGTATGTTAAATGTGGAACTTTCATTCAATGTTGCTTCACAAAATCATGCTATGCAAGACCATGTTATTATATATTAAAAGTGATAAGAAAATCTTTTGGGAATACTATAAAAGCAAACCTTCAGGTGTGATAACAGATCCACAACAGTAGTTGTACATGTACTTGGTTTAAAAATTAAAACAAATACCAAATATCAAATTAATGTGCTTTAAAGATACTTAGAAAAGTGCTACGAAAAATTGAGATGGAGTATGCACGGATGGACTCATACACAACGGTGAATCACATTGCTACCCCTTAGCAGAACATACAAATATACAAGACTATAAACATCAGGCTGACCAATTACACACCCCTCTCCTTCATATTGATTCAGTGATTCAATGTTGCTGTTTTATGCCCGGGCAGCATAAGTTCAATGGATATATTCAGCCGATGGACATGAAGTGTATGTGTGAAATGACCATGGAAAGAAGCCTGCTTTTTACTAGTCAGACACGCTGAGCCGGATCTTTAACGTGCAAGCACACATTGAAGATAACAGTCTGCAGGAAGACGTGTCGCCCTACTCAAACATTATTCTGATTCCGGCAAACCAGTCTTTGCTCTAACTCTAGTACTGCATGCTTTGTGGAAAAGCAGCAAATACCAATTTTAAAGCCTTTGGTTCAGTGACTCCGTCGGATCAAAACCACCGTATTCGAGGCGAGCACGCTACCATTGTGGCAGCCTTCATTTTAGAGAAGTATGGGCTGTCTGCTTTTACGAGACTAGTGTGGAGTGGTCTGCCTTTATTAGGGACCAAATGATTAATTTAAATCAATTGCTTTCAGGCCTCGGGTCAAATTAGTAAGGGCATAAGGAAATCATTGGGGAATTTAGGTTAAGGGTTTGAAAATTTGCAAGAAAACAAGAAAAGAATGCAAACAAAGGTGGGAGACTCCCTTATCCTAAAAAAGTCTACCTTTGCTTGCAAGAAATAGATGTTGGGACGGTCACTTATAATGCATACCTGTAAACTTGTTAATAGCTTCTTCTTTTCGCTGAGGAAGTTTGCTGACAGCTTGACTGGCTCCCATCATTTTGTCAAAGGTATTGACAATATTTGAGGAGGAGGCTTCTTTTTCTGTAGAAGTCCCATCAATGTCAACGTAAAATTTCAAAAATTTAAAGTCTTTATTAAAGTCTAGTGCCAGTTTCATGTCATCACCGTAGTGTGGACTAAATATTTCTGTAGAACCATTTTCAGAAATGGATACACGGATGTGTTTTTGTCAAGAGCATCCTCCTCCTCTTCAGTCAATTCTAAATCGGCTATCACGTCCTCACATATGTCTTCAAATATTTCCTTCTTGAAAATCTATGCAACACATTTGTTACCAAGTCTTTCTTAAAGTTTCCAGCCGAATAAGCGGCAACAGAAACCGACAGAACGGCGTCCTTGTTCTGACATTTAAATGTATGAACAATCTAGAGAATATCGTAAAACCCGAGACCACGTGGAAGAAGAAAGCCAAGTCGCGTCATCAAGGCGTTTTCAACTATGCCGATTACAAAGGCGCTTTGAAGAACAGCGTCTCCTTCTTATGTCTTATGTATTTGACTCCTCCATTTCATAGGAGCACCACACCACCACATGAATTTCGATAAAAAATTTCTACACAAAATCGGCAATAAAATTATTCCGGTCGTGGCGATTTTTCCGGTCGGTCGGGATTGGGAAACAAACAATATTTTATTTTAGGCGAAACATGTTTTCGTAGGTAAATAATATTGCTGTGGAACTTTTTTTTCATGAGAGTGTAATAGAGTATTACTTTCTGTTGGGTGGAATTGTGAAATAGAAGTCAATACGTTCTTGCTCAATACCGGTTTGTCGCTTTGAAGGCGTCATGCTTGTCATCCTCAGCCTAAGCAATGTGTTACTGTAATTTGAATTTCAAAATGACTGAGTAACGTTTTTTCGACGAACTGGTCAACTCAACCGTAGAGAATCACATGACTTTGACATAATCAATAACAGTAAATCTGACGAAAAATATCATTATAAGTAAAGAATTGTCGCATAAAAATTAAATACACGGAAATGGCAAAGTTCACGAAGTCTAGTCTGATAAATCATTTTACAAAAAAAAAATGTGCAAGCAAAGGGGGCGGGCGTCGCCTCTCGCCCCTCTGGATCCGCCACTGTAATTTGGTTTTGTTTTAATTGTATAACACTTGTAGGGTAATGATGAGTTATACTAGGCATACATTTTGTTCAATTTGTTAATTTTGATCAACTACTGGAACTAGTTTTCAACAGACGGAAGTTGTCTCATTGGCACTCATACCACATCTTCCTATATCTATTGACTCAAACATTAAGTTGGTTGGTTGTTGGTCAAGCGTACAAGTATACTGCTTGGCATCTGGAGAAAACTTTGCATTATACCATCAGAGCGCTGTGATGATTGTCCTCAATAATTATCAGTTAAAAGCAGAACTGTCACAGTATCATCATAAGCATCTATACAATTTATTACAATTTATTATGGAAAACCAAAATCTGTTGCAAGCAGTTTCATATTAATCTTGTACATAACCATGATAACCCTGATTTTGTGTTTTTATTTGTTGCCCAATTAAAAGGTTTGAAGTAAAGACACCTAAATGAAATATATACAACATCTATTGGCAACAATCAACACTTTTGTTTATATTTAGAAAAAGTTATTTTCCAAATCTTTAAAAAAAATTTGTTCAAAGTTTCGAAACATGTATTTTGCTTTACTGTTGCTTTCCTGCATGAGACTGGGCCACCAACACCAAACTCACCAAATAAAGGAAAAAAACATTTACATCTATATATGTCAATAACAGAAAGACTTTGAACATGAACAAGAAAATGAAGCAAGGATTTAGTCTATTGAGATCTCAACTGCCATGGCCTATTGCTACAATGTATGGTCACCATCAGAGCGCTGTGAATTTGTCCTCAGCTAATCTCAGTTAAAAGCAGAACTGTCACAGTTTCATCATGAGTACCCTTCCATTTGTCTGCTTGAACTCAAATTTAATCTTAGATTTTTTAGAACTATTGATCACAAAACCATAACAATTTTGTGATAGGTATTTTTTGTATTCAAGGAGCAAGTTTTAAGAAAAGAAAATGAAATGTTTATCTCTCTGCATGTTTTGTTCAATATTAACTATGGTGGACATGTGGAAATGACACAATCCCAACGAGCAGTTCAGTCTGTGCAACTGATTTAGGATTTGCCTGACCGAAAAGAAATTTGACCTTTTCTACTATATTGTCAACTTAATTTTTTTTTAAATTTCTGTCTGACCAAACGATTTTTTGTGACATTTTGTTGGTCAGACAGAGTTTGGGATACACTGCAAGCTATAATGCAGCAGAATTATTTAACCTTTCAGAAGAACTTTGTCATGTCAGTGACAGTCTGTTGTAGGTATAGGTTTTCACAATACCTTGTATCTTAGAACTTGTGGTTCCAATAAATCTAAAGGTCTGCCATTGACTTTGATTAAACCTGTTCCTCTCTTGCAGTGAGCTACAGCCGTGGCAGTTTTCTGAAATAAACAATAACATCATTTTTATACAAATATTCATTGACAGAAAAGAACACAATTATCAACAGGTAATAAACACATGTACAATTTTGTGTCAAGACCAGCAAAGAAGGAAAACTACCATTTAATTCCCTTCATTTCTTAAATGAAAATGTGCCATAAATCTAAATTTGGGCTTTTAACTGACCCTTTATATAATGTAAAAGGGCCATAACTCTAATTTTTGGTTTTGAATTTACCCTTTAATAAGCCAGTCTGTACCTAAGGGCTAACTGTTGTATACTGCTGTTTTGAATGTTAACTGAGTAAAATAATTGTTTGGTTATATCTTGGTAAACATTACCATTCTCATAAGAAAAGCTGGTGCCATAATTTTTATAACTAAATACTTGACTGCTATAAAAGGGGCCAACACTTGCACTTCACAAGGATCACAAAATGCATCCAGATTCAAAATTTAAGTAGTAATGAAATGAATTCATCAGCACATTTCGTCACAGATAGACATGCAAGTAGGACATCTCAACAATGCCAATCAGAGTGTGTAACATTAATCACTGACAGTCATTGCCATGGAAGTAGTTATACTTTCATCATGTGTGGCATTCTTGTTATATCATGATTATGTAAACAAATAACTAAAGAAATTCTATAAAAAATCAAAATTATGGTGTATATTGACTTTATACTTTAAAATCCCTTTCTGGCCCCCTAGCTACATTTATAAAATTGGTAACTAAGGGTAAATATGCAATACCACATAGGAATAAAAAGAAGCAAAAACAAATGCTGATTCCTATATTAGATAGTAATAAAACCTTGGGACAATTTTGAATTACGCCAATCAGTGTGTGTAACATTAATCACCGACAGTCATTGCCATGGAAGTAGATAAACTTTCATCATGTTTGGCACTAGTATTTCAAGAACTTTTAGTATACACGTGTTGCACAATTGTTATCTAAAGAACTGTTTTTTTTAAAGAACTGTTTTTTTTCTTCAGATTTAAATTACTTCTTGCAAAGGACTTCTGGGTTTGTTTTTGTTTATTCAAATATTCGATTTGAGAATAAGCTACAAATGTATCTATTCTTAAAGACTATAAACCATGACAATATCCAGAACACTAAAGGGTGAACATGTTAGTTTCAATCATTGGTATGAAGTCTTGCATAAAATTTCTGCTTGGTATGGGCATGAAAGGGATTAATAAAAACATATACATAAATCTGGTTGGAAGGTACGCTGTACATATAAACATATACATGATATATGCAATATGCTACAAAATGATTGAAGAATAATTATATTATTAAAAACTTGAAATTTGGTCAGTTTTCATCAATATTACAGCCGATTTCATCGAGTGTGTAGCGAAAGGTAATATCTTTGGTTAGCTTGCTTTAAAGATTACAAATTGTGATCTATGCCAATCAGAGTGTGTAACATTAATCACTGACAGTCATTGCCATGGAAGTAGTTATACTTTCATCATGTGTGGCGTAAGTATTTAATCAACTTCTTGTATATAATACAGGTGCTTTATTCAGTACTCCCAAGAAATGGGTTTGTTTTATCAAGTCATTGCTTCTTCGCATTTTCTTTTAAAACATTCATTCAACCAAGAATAATGCATCTACTTTTTAAAAGACTTTCCATTTCATTGAGACAACATCCAGAAAACTGAAAATGCTGAACATGTAAATATCGGTCATTGGTAATGAGGTCTCACATTATATTTTCTCCTAATATTTAAATGCGTAAATGACGATTGTCTTAATAGATAATATAATCTCTTGTACAAAGGGTTGTTTGGGAGGTATAAGTGGTGTCATATACAGTGATAAGCAACAAAATAACTTAAGAACTAATATCTTAAGACTTCAAATCAAAGGAGTTTCTTCTGAAAGCTTAAAATTCAGACATTCTTATACATACATGTAGAAACAATGGGTTATCCAATTATCCCAACCCTTTCTGGTAACCCTGCTTAAACAAACACTGATGAAAAAGAAGAAAAAATAATACATCTCAAAATTCATCTCGTGAAGAGATATTCAAATAAAGATTTATGCCAATCAGAGTGTGTAACATTAATCACTGACAGTCATTGCCATGGAAGTAGATAAACTTTCATCATGTGTGGCATAAGTATGAACTTGAAAACATTGTTTTAAAAGATGCAGGTAAAAATCCAATTGACAGTTATTTCTCAACAGCTGCAGCTCTTTTAATGACAAAGCTATGGGCTTCTGGCCAAATATATTTAAGAAAATTAAATAAAAATAATATATATTTGTTATCTAGAAATTTTCTGGACTTTAATTTGACTATGTGACAATGAGACAGCAACCCAAAAACACTTACAAAAGACAATCGCTAATGATAAGGGGTAAATTTGGCATAATAAAATAGATCACAAGGGCCCATATGGTATGTTTGAAGCTCCAATCAGTTAACTACTGACAGAATACTGCAAAAGAATTGTGATCCCAGGCCCATAGCCAGGAATTTCCAAAGGGGGTGGGGGGATACAAGTCAATCATACTTAACTTTAACAGTTACAATTCAAACAGAACGTTGACTTTATAGTGCTTATTTGTTTTCAGAGGGGGGTTTGTATGAACCCCTCGAACACCCTCTGGCTACCGTTGTGATCAAACATGTTGAGCATATTCAGGACTGAACTATATAAGATTGGAGGAACACCATATGAGAGCAGTCACACTGTGAAAATAACCCTTATCAACCTTACCTTCTAACTACTTCTATGCCAATCAGAGAGTGTGTAACATCAATCACTGACAATCATTAACATAATATTCTATCATCATGTGTGGCATAGAAGTGGTCAAGGCAATAATGTTTAAAAAGTCAACTTTAATGACCTTCACATCTTCCCTCCTACAAGTTGTTTAAAGCATCCATATATCTAATCATTTCTTGTCTAATGCAACTTCCAGTCATAAAATTACTCAAGCTTAACAAGAAATGGACTTTTTTCATAGCTTTCAAGTTATTTATTTCAAGCTTGCACATGTTTTAGAAAAACTAGAAAATTTATTCCATTAAATTGAAGACACTTGTAAATCTTTATCTTAGGAGGCTAAATTTAGAGTGGACTTAACATTAAGAATCTCTGGTGAATTACTGTAAGAGATAAAATTTTAAGTGTTCCTGTCAATGTTCTCTTTTCTTTATTTCTAGAAATTCTATATGGACACAAAAGTCATGCTTGACAACTTCTTATAAATCAGTAAACACAGAAAACACTTGACACTCAGCAAGTTTAAAAAGTAGTTTCTCATGCACTGACCATCTGTATGGCTTAAACATGGTCTTGCTTACATCCATGTCCGTAAGTCTTTAGTGGATGGTTGTCTCATTGACCAATTGTACCACAACTCCTTGGTTCTATATCTAGTATATTTTATGATATTATTAATTCGTATATTTTAACTAATTTGATTCGTTCAGGGATAGTCACATGTTAAACCAATTTTCAAGGTTGAGAGAAAGCGGCGGATAGCAAAAGCATATTGCACAGCAAAAGCATATTGCACGGTTATTTTTAGAATATCTAAAAGCTGATATAGTTTGTGACGTCATGTAATGAATTTCATGATATTGTTAAAAGTTTTATAAAAAATATCTATGATCGATTATTTGAAGAAAAAAATCTTCAAATACATAAGATGTAAAAAAAAAAACATTTAAAGAAAATGAAATAACAACTAATCTGTTGTTATTGTCTAGGAGACAATATGATACCTATAAAATTCCAACAATATCAAATGACGATTTTGATACAAATAAGGTCGGAAATTAATAATATAACAATTATAGCCTTTTTATGCGGTCAATACAGGATATATCGACCTCGGACTTCGTCCTCAGTCCATATACTTCTTTCAGGTCAATATATCCTTGTATCGACCTCCTACAAAGGCTATAATTGTATAGTACATTAATTCAAGAACTAAATAATGCCAATCAGAGTGTGTAACACTAATCACTGACAGTCATTGCCATGGAAGTAGTTAAACTTTCATCATGTGTGGTATATTTACTAATAAAGCTATTATATACCTACACCTTTATTTCTTGAAAAGTCTTCCGACTTTCACTAATTTTAAAACAGACCTGTTATTTGTACACTTTCCCATAAATTTCCTTTGTCACAATGCTCAGTCATAATGTCACACTCACAGCTAGCTATGAACCATAGCTCTTCGGTCTTTAAGTTATTTTTTACTATTTGCAGACCTATAGAACGCAAATAGTAAAAAAATAACATAAGGACCTCAGAGCTATGGTTCCGCAGCTAACTCACAGCAAGATGTATTACTACGAACTAATAAATTGTTCTATGACTGACAAAATTTGCAGATTGAGCAAGGGTCACCTGGGGTTACGGTCATAAAACTTTACTCGGTACTCAGAGTACAAAATTTGTGCTCGAAACACCAAATCCATGATTTTGATTGGTTGATTTCTGAGTCTGAGTACTGAAAATCGTGCTCGAAAGTTTTATGACCGCAAGGCCTGGTGTAACTCACATTCATAAAAAAGACCGAGATTGGTGTATTCTATTCCAAATAATTATGACGCCTTGAAAGGCTATTTTAGTTTTTTCCTGTGGCACCTTCCGCTTCCTACAACGTCATAACATTTTTTTGTTGTACAGGTGTATGTATCAGATTATCATCTGTATTATGTATATATCTAAATAATTAGATATCTGCTATTAGTATTTATTTTATCTAATTTAGCCCACGAGTCATTGCTTTGCTTTTGATAGAGTACGTTTTCAAATGAAGCCAGTGCAAGTTTTGAGCAGGGGTTTGTTTATTTATTTTAAATTTAATTAAAATTTAGTACAGCCCTTTCATTATGTGCTGAATGTGCTCAGCCTCGGCTTAAGAAATTTAATAACAGTTTTACCTTTCGACCGTAGACTTGAACGGACTGTAAAGGTCCTTTTGGTGGCATTCTGCAAGAAAAAGAAGCGATTCATAGTTAAAATAATCTTTATTCAACAAGTTAAACTTCTTGTTTGGGTTATTTTTTGAGGAAATAGCAGAAAATTAGTGGGATAAAAAAGGCATGCTTCCAACCTGAAAGATTACCGGAAGTGAAAAGATCGAGCTAACGGAACCACGTGCTAAGACAAATATATTACTCTCTAAATTTCATAATTTATAATTTATCAAAGTACAGTTAAATTATATATTTTATTCAATAAATCGTCTTAAATTTGAATAACTCAGTTTACTGTATAACATTAAAAGTTTTAATCATGTTTTGATCAGGTTAATTTAAAAACACATCTTGGATCTTCAAAGTTCTTTCCCGCCTAAATACAAACTGTTCTCGGTGTTCTCTCTGACGTTCGTTTATCGTTCCTTTTCACGATCTGTACATTTCATACCATCGCATTTACTCATAAGGGACCCACTGGCACTCAGTCGAACCTTGAGAATTGTAGAATTCCACTGTTATTTTTTACTGAGGGCAATGTCATAACAGTCACAGACATATAATACATACATGTACTGAGGTATTAGGGAACTACCATTTAACTTCAAAAGGGGAGGGGGGTGTGGACTGGTTTATTCCTAAAAGATATTCTGGTCCCAAGTTCGATGAAAAAAAGTATTGTGGTCAATCAGGTGACAAAAAAAAATATTATCAATCTAAATCCAGATTTTTTCCATACCTTATATAGTGTTAAATTTTGAAAAACATAATTTGATTGGTAGCGTCGAAAAACAAAAAAATACTTTTTCCAAAAAATTCTGACTCATACAAAAAACCACTACCCCCTTCTTATAGTTAAATGGTTGCTCCCTTTCATGTCTCTGGTCGTAATAAAACTTTCATTACTTATGGTACACATACACAAACACTTAATTTTGTCTCTGAAAAAAATGTTTATATATAGTGCCTGTGTATGTGAACCATAAGTAATGAAAGTTCTCAATCTGTACTAATGGGGTTTAAATGCAAATACTAAATGCCTGTACCAAGTCAGGTGTATTACAGTTGTAATCCATTCACGTTTGATGTGTTCGAGCTTTTGATTTTGCCATTTAATTCCGTTTTGAATTTTCCTCGGAGTTCAGTATTTTTGTGATTTACCTTTAACATACCAGAGGAGGGTCTTGATGGGTTTACAGAAAGAGAATAATGGCCAAGATAAGTATTTAATGTGAGAGTAAGAAAAACAGTTGGGAATAATGGTGTGCATCATCGCCATGAGGTTAAAGATTAACTGTGAACAATTAAACAATTGTGTAATAAAATACTGATTACAGAAATGAACCATGTACAATGATGTACAGAACAAATAAATGAAATAGCAAAATAATTTTCAGGGGATTCCCGAATTTTACAGAATAAGCGTTGTGTTTAAAGATGAAGAAAATGTAAATAAAAAGACTAATGAAAGGAAAGACCCCAACAAGACCCTCATAAAGCTTGATTGACAAAACGTTGAGAATGGAGGACAAACAAATAATTAATAGACAAAGATAGACCATGGAAGTATTATATTAATTTCCATGTATACACCAAAACATAGAATTAGTGAATAATGTGGTGCTAAACAGAGATAAAAACATAGTGATAGTGAATACTGTGGTGCTAAACAGAGATAAAAACATAGTGATAGTGAATAATATGGTGCTAAACAGAGATAAAAACATAGTGATAGTGAATAATGTGGTGCTAAACAGAGATAAAAACATAGAGTTAGTGAATAATGTGGTGCTAAACAGAGATAAAAACATAGTGATAGTGAATAATGTGGTGCTAAACAGAGATAAAAACATAGTGTTAGTGAATATTGTGGTGCTAAACAGAGATAAAAACATAGTGTTAGTGAATAATGTGGTGCTAAACAGAGATAAAAACATAGTGTTAGTGAATAATGTGGTGCTAAACAGAGATAAAAAAATAGTGATAGTGAATAATGTGGTGCTAAACAGAGATAAAAACATAGTGATAGTGAATAATGTGGTGCTAAACAGAGATAAAAACATAGTGATAGTGAATAATGTGGTGCTAAACAGAGATAAAACATAGTGTTATTATAGTAGTCTTAGTTTTTCTTATGTTTGTTTTGTCTATGTATTTGACATGACCAAAATTGGTTTTTGTTTGTTTCGCAAAAAAGAATTATAGAATAAATTAAAGGAGTTACTTGATAAGACACCAACTTGCAAGGCCCACTCTGTACCAAAATAAGAAAAGTCTGATATCGATCTAAAAAACGAGTTGTTTGTAACCTGGGGAGTGAGTATAGCATGAAAAATTAAGGAAATGGAAAGGGATATCCAATTTTTGACACTCATGATGATCGAGTGGCATCGATTTGATGTTTTAATAAGATATAAGCAGTTCTATATTTCAAACATGCAAAATGAAATATTATAGTTTATTTGACGAATACGCTAAATCAAAAATTGTTCAAAGTCAAAATGCATAACCTCGGCCACAAAGGAAAGTTGTTTTTGACGGCAGAGATCGCAAATTATTTTCCACATCACTTCATAACACTGTTCATCTTTCGCTGGTAAGAGGGCGTAAATTAGTGGAACGTAGTTTCCATTTTTACATCCGTGTAAAGTATATAACTGATAAAAGTATTTCGGACAGCACTTAAAAGTTCCATCTATAAATATTGCAGACATATCATTGCAAAGACAATCAAGATTGAGGTGTGTAGAAAAAACATAAGTATACCTTTCTCGCTATCATTTGCACTGACCTTCCGATTTGTATGGCCAGTACTCACCTATGTTAAACTGTAAATGCAATTAGGAGCTAATATAAAATCGGCGCAAATGATAGAATGAAAATTTTAAAAATCGGCGCGAATGTCATACGCCCCATGAAACCCCAGAGCTTTTCTACCTCTACGAATATATTGCACATCAATTTTTTTAGTTACAAATTTGCTCTATAACTGAAATTACTTTTCAGCTTGGTTATTGATTGGACATCCACAATGCAGATATTCTAAATTACACTTAGTATAGTTGAAATACGACTTTTGAAATCAGAATTATACCTAAGCAACAAATGGAAGTTTTTAACGACCTTGACTGACTATACAGCCCTTGCACGGTCGGTTTTATACCTAAGCAAGACACTTTGGGGCCTTTTATAGCTGACTATGTGGTATGGGTTTTGCTCATTGTTGAAGGCCGTACGGTGACCCATAGTTGTTAATTTCTGTGTCATTTGGTCTCTTGTGGAGAGTTGTCTCATTGGCAATCGTACCACATCTTCTTTAGTTCTAGATTATATCTCTGACCGAAATAAAGAAAACAAAACAGAACCTTGAAATAGAATGCACGATTATTATACCTTTTTTTCTATTTAAAGACATACTATATTGAGTCCCCACTTCCTTTTTTAATTGTCTGTAACACATGGAATCGATCATATCTATTTATGACAGTTTGATAAAATTTGAATAATGTATGATGTCTTTATCCCTGTTTAATAATCTATTAATACAGATAGTACATAAATTGAAATTTTAGACGTAACTCAAACTGTAAACACGCTCATATTGATGTACCAATACAACTGTCTATAGAGAACATCACCATCACGGAAAGGAGCATTAACTGTTACATTAACAGATATTTTGGTCTCTATTGGAAAGATCTCTCGTTGGCAGTTATCTCCCTATCGTTATATTAACGTAGCCTTTTCAAGTTCAAACTTTCTCAGTTGCAAGCGTTTTTTGAAACCTCAGACATAGATGATCATGATAACTTAAAATAAATATTTTTTTTCCATTTGGATGTCATTTTAGTCTTGTATAATACGACATTCAACAAAATTCTAGCAGTGATTAACATGTTGAAGACTGAAGATTTGAGAAAACCTATCTTGCAGATATCTCTCTGCACCTATAGATTTGCAGTTGAAGACGAAAGGGAAGTCACCGATTACTACGACACTATTATACTTATGTTATCTGCTCTGTGGCAGGGTTTTGATATATTCCCCATTTCCATTCTCAATTTTATTGTGAAGAATTCACACCATGTTCAAAAACCTTTGACCTTGAACTTTGACCTTTAAATTGATAGGCTTTTCACCCTTTCTGCTATCAATAACTTGTTTAAGTTTGATTAAAATCCAATAAATGTAGCATAATTATTCTCCCAAAAAAGCAAATTGCACCAGGTCTTATTATTTTCATATTTTCAGCCAGGCAATTTTTCATATTTTAAAACTTTGACCATTAAGTACTGACCTGAAAATTGATAAAATTCTACCTCTCTGTTTTATCTGTCATCTATTTAAGTATAATTTAAACCTGAAAAGAACACTCATGCAAGCAGTTATCCAGAAACCAATTTAAAAAAAAAATGTTCATTCACAGTTACTTTTAACCTTAAAATCATTAAGCTTCTTCCCCTTTTCTACAAGTTCCATTCCAAAGAAGCAAGGGAAACCATTTGAATTTCCCACAGGCAGACAGACAAAATTTAAAAAAAAAATTTTTTTTTGGTTTTTTCCCTAAAAGGTTTTTTTTTAAAAAAAAACCCAAAAAAAGAAAAAAAATTTTCCCAAAAAAAAAAAAAAAAAAAAAAAAAAAGGGGGGGGAAAAAACCCAAAAGGGGGAAAAACCAATTGGGGTTTAAAAAGGTTTGAAATTTAAAAACCCTTTCCGGGGGTTTGGCCCCAAAAGGGAAAATTTAAATTTTTAATTAAATTTTTAAAAAAAATTTTTTCCCCCCCAAAAAATTTTTAAAAAAAAAAAAAAAAAAAATTTTTAAAAAATTTAAATTGGAAAATTTGGGGCCCCCTTTTAAAAAAAGGGGTTAAAAAAAAAAAAATTTAAAAAAAAAATTTTTAAAAATTTTGGAAAAAAAAAAAATTTTGGAAAAAAAAAATTTTTTTGGGAACCCAAAAAGGAAAAAAAAAAAAAAAAAAAAACCCAAAAAAAAAAAAAATTTTTTTTTAAAAAAATTTTTTTCCCTTTAAAAATTTAAAACCCCCAAAAAAAAAAAAAAAATTTTAAAAGGAACCCAAAAAAAATTTTTTTTAAAAAAAAAATTTTTTGGCCCTTTGGACCCTTTGGGGCCCAAAAAAAAAAAAAAATTTTAAATTTTGGGAAAAAAAAAAAAAAAACAAATTTTTTTTTTAAAAAAATTTAAAAGGTTTTTTAAAAAAACCAAAATTTAAAAAGGAAACCCAAAAAAAAAATTAAAGGGAAAAAAGGTTTTTTGGAAAAACCAATTTTAAAAAACCCCAAATTTTTTTCCCTTTTTTTAAAAAAACCCCCCAAAAATTTAAAAACCAAAAAAATTTTGGACCCTTTTCCCAAAAAAAAAAATTTAAAAAATTTTTTGGAAAAAAACCCAAATTTAAAAAAAATTTTTTTAAAAAAAAATTTAAAAAATTTTTAAAAAGGGAAAATTTTTTTCCCAAAAAAACCCCAAATTTTAAAATTTTTTTTTTAAAAAATTAAAAATTTTTAATTTTTTTTAAAATTTAAAAAAATTTTTTGGGAAAACCAAAAAATTTTTTCCTTTTAAAATTTTTTAAAAAACCCCGGTTTTTTCCCCCCTTTTTTTTTTAAAAAATTAAAAAATTTAACCAAATTTTTAAAAAAATTTTGGAAAAAAAAAAATTTCCCCCTTTTTAAATTTTTGTTTCCCCAAACTTAAAAAATTTTTTTAAAATTTTAAATTTAAACCTTTTATTTTTAAAAAAAATTTTTTTTTTTTTTTTTTTCCCCCTTTTTGCCAAATAAATTTATAAATTTTAAAAAAATTTTTTTTTTTCCCCCTTTTTTTTTTTTTTTTAAAAAAAAAAAAAAATTTAAAAAATTTTTTTAAAATTTAAAAAAAAAAACCCCCAAAAATTTTTTTTTTTCCCCCAAAAATTTTTCCCCCCTTTTTGGGTAAAAAAAAAACCCCCTTTTTTAAAAAAAAAAAATTTTTTTTTAAAAAAAAAAAAGGTTTTCCCAACCCCTTTTAAAAATTTTTTTTCCCCAAAAACCAAATTTTTTTTTTTTTTGGGAAAAAACAAAGAAAATTTTTAAAAAAACCCCAAATTTAAAAAAATTTTTTTTCCTTTTTTTTTTTTAAAAAAAATTTTAAAGGTTTTAAAAAACCCCTTTTTTTTTTTAAAACCCCTTTTTAAAAAAAATTTTTTTTTTTTTTAAATTTTAAAAAAAAATTTTTTTTTTTTTTTTTGGTAATTTCCCCAAAAAAAAAAACCTTTTTAAATTTAAAAATTTTTTTTTTTTTAAATTTCCTTACAAACCCTTAAAAAAAAAATTTTTGGTTTTTTTCCCCCCAACCCAACCACCCAAAATTTTTGGGGGGGAAAAAAAAATTTAAAAAATTTTGGGTTTTCCCAACCCCAAAAAAAATTTTTAAAAAAAAAAAAAAAAATTTTTTTTTTTTAAAAAAAAGGGAAAAAAAAAAATGGCCCTTTTTTAAAATTTAAATTTTTAAAATTTCCAATTTTTGGGGGGTTTTAAATTTTTCCCCTGGGGGGGGAAAAAAAAAAATTTTTTTTTAAAAAAAACCCAAAAAATTTGGGAAAAAAAAAAAAATTTTTTTTTTTTGGGAAAAATTTTTTTTTTTTAAAAAAAAAAAATTAAAAAAAAAAGGGGAAATTTTAAAAAAATTTTTAAAAAAACCCCAAAATTTTTTTTTTAAAATTTAAAAAAAAAAAAATTTTTAATTTTTTTTTTAAAAAAAAAAAAGGGGAAAAAAAAAAGGGTTTTAATTGGACCCCCTTTTTTCCCAAAAAAAAAAAAACCCAAACAAAAAATTTTTTTTTTTTTTTTTTTCCCCCCCCAAAAAAAAATTTAAAAAAAGGGAAAAAGAAAAAAAAAAATAAACCCGGAACCTTTTAATTTAAAAATTTTTGGGGGTTTTAAAAAATTTTGGAAACCCTTTTTTTTTTTTTTAAAAAAAAAAATTTTAAAGGGGGGGGCCCCCCAAAAAGGAAATTTAAGGGGAAAAAATTTTTAAAAAAATTTTAAAAAAAAGGGGGAAAACCAAGGGAAAAAAAAAAAAAAATTTTTTTAAAAAAGGGGGAAAATTTTTAAATTTTCAAAAATTTTTAGGAAGGGTTTAAAAAAAAAAAGGAAAAAAAATTTTTAAACCTAAAAAAACCCAAAAAAGGGAAAGGGAAAAATTTTAAAAATTTTTGGTTTTTTTTTTTAAAAAAACCCCCTTTAAATTTTTTTTTTTTTTGGGGAAAAAAAATTTAAAGGGAAAAAGGGTTTTTCCCTTTTTTAAAAAAAAAAAAAAAAAATTTTTTTTCCCCCCCCCTTTTTTTTTTAAAATTTTTTTTTTAAAACCAAAATTAAAATTTGGAAAAATTTTAAATTTTTTGGGGGGAAAAAAAAAATTTTTTTAAAAAGGAAAAAAATTTTTGGGGGAAAAAAAAATTGGCCCAAAAGGGTTTTAAAAAATTTTTTAAAAGGGCCTTTGGGTTTTTTTTAATTTTTTTTTCCCCCCAAAACCCCAAATTTTTTTTTAAAAACCCCAATAAAAATTTTTTTTCCCCCGGGGGGGGAAAAAAATTTTGGGAAAATTTTTGGGTTTTTGGTTTTTTTTTAAAAAAAGGGGGGGCTTTTTTGGGGGAAAAATTAAATTTAAAAATTTCCCTTTTCCCTTAAATTTGGGCCAAAACCCGGGAAAAATTTTTTTTAAAATTTTTAAAAAAAAAAGAATTTAAAACCAAAAAGGGGAAAAACCCCCAAAAAAAAAAATTACCTTTTTAAAAAAATTTTGGGGAAAAAAACAAATGGAAAACCGGTTTTTTTCTTTTTAAAAAAATTTTAAAGGGGGGGGAATTTTTTTCCCCCCCAAAAATTTTTTTTTTTTTAAAATTTTAAATGGAATTAAAATTTCAAAAAATTTTTTTTAAAATTTCCAGTTTTTAAAAAGGGTTTTGGACTAAAAAACCCCCTTTTTTAAAAAAAAAAATTTTTTTTTTTTTCCCCCCCTTTTTTTTTCCAAAGAATTCAAGAATAAAACCCCATTGAAATTGGTCAAGAAATAAGCAATTTATACAAAGTATCTTCTTTTGCACAATACTGTGCAATTGAATATTCTTGCTATTGCAATACTGTACAATTGACAATTTCTTGCTATTGCACAATATTGTGCTATTGGATATTTCTTGCTATTGCGCAATACTGTGCAATTGAAGATTTCTTGCTATTCGTAATACTGTGCAATTGAAAATTTCTTGCTATTGCACAATACTTAATATATTAATTTACATCCTGTTTGGTGTGTATCTCTTGCCTTATCATTATTATTTGCTTTTATATATAAATCAGAAATTTAATAATAAAGTTTTTGGCAAATTTCAATAAACATAATTTAAAAGCAGTTTAGGTGAGATAAACAAAAAGCTTCATCAGCAATATTTTATATTGGCAAATTTCCAATGAAGTTCATTAAACTAAAGTTATTGGCAAATTTCCAATGGAATTTATTAATAATAAAGTTTTTGGCAAATTTCCAATTATAAATAATTTAAAAGCAGTTTAGGTGAGATATTCAAATGAGTTTCAATTACCAACCTTACACTGCCTTTTAAATTATGTTTTGTATAAGTAATTGTCCATTAACCTGCAAACCCTTTTCCCTATTTTTGCACCTTATTCCTTAACACTTTGAGCCATAACTCCAAAGACAATTCTTACCATCCTTTGGGGTATTCCAATATCCAAAATCTAAATACATGGTTAGATTCAGCATATAAAGAACCCCAATAATTCAATTTTGATGAAATCAAACAAAGTTTAATTTTGGACCCTTTTGACCTCAATGTGGAAAAAATTGATAACGGGCCCAAAATCAAAAATCTAAATACATGGTTAGATTCAGCATATCAAAGAACCCCATATATTCAATTTTGTTGAAATCAAAGTTTAATTTTGGACCCGATTTGGACCAACTTGAAAACTGGGCCCATAATCAAAATCTAAATACATGTTTAGATTCAGCATATCAAAGAACCCTAAGAATTCAATTTTGTTAAAATCAAACTAAGTTTAATTTTGGACCCTTTGGACCTTAATGTAGACCAATTTGAAAACGGGACCAAAATTAAGAATCTAAATACACAGTTAGATTCGGCATATCAAAGAACCCCAATAATTCAATTTTGATGAAATCAAACAAAGTTTAATTTTGGACCCTTTGGACCTCAATGTGGACCAATTTAAAACGGGCCCAAAATCCAAAAACTTAATACACGATTAGATTCAGCATATTAAAGAACCCCAAGAGTTCAAGAATAAAACCCCATTGAAATTGGTCAAGAAATAAGCAATTTATACAAAGTATCTTCTTTTGCACAATACTGTGCAATTGAATATTTCTTGCAATTGCGCAATACTGTGCAATTGAAGATTTCTTGCTATTGTGCAATACTGTGCAATTGAAAATTTCTTGCTATTGCGCAATATTGTGCTATTGGATATTTCTTGCTATTGCGCAATACTGTGCAATTGAAGATTTCTTGCTATTGCGCAATACTGTGCAATTGAAAATTTCTTGCTATTGCACAATACTTATTATATAATAATTTACACATCCTGTTAGGTGTGTATCTCCTGCCATATCATTATTATTTGCTTTTAAATATAAATCAGAAATAACCAACTTAAAATGGAAAATTTTAAAGAAAAAAAGGAAAAAAGAACCCCCCAAATTTTTTAACCCCTTATGATTCATCACCCCAAACTCAATCCCAGCCTTCCTTTGAGGTATGGTACCTTGCAGTACAATTTCAGAGATCCATACACTTGAACACAAGTTATTGTCTGAAACTAGAAAATGCTTATTTTTGGCCCTTTTGGCCCCTAATTCCTAAACGTTTCAGGCAATTACCCCAAACTCAATTCAGCTTTCCTTTGTGATATGGAACCTTGTAGTACAATTTCAGAAAGATCCATACACTTACACACAAGTTATTGTCATGAAACTAGAAAATGCTTGTTTTTGCCCTTTTGGCCCCTAATTCCTAAAATTGAAGGCAATTACCCCAAACTCAATTCCAGCTTTCCTTTGTGATATGGAACCTTGTAGTACAATTTCAGAAAGTTCCATACACTTACACACAAGTTATTGTCATGAAACTAGAAAATGCTTGTTTTTGCCCTTTTTGGCCCTAATTCCTAAAATTTTGAGGCAATTACCCCAAAATCAATCCCAGCATTCCCTTTGTGATATGGAACCTTGTGGTACAATGTCAGAGATCCATACACTAACACACAAGTTAGGTCTGGAAGTTACAAAATGCTTATTTTGGCCCTTTTGGCCCCTAATTCCTTAACTGTTGGTACCATAACCCCAAAATCAATCCCAACCTTCCTTTTGTGATATTGAACCTTATGGTAAAATTTAATAGAGATCCATTCACTTAAACTAAAGTTAGAGTCACGAAAACCAATCGTCTTTTTGCGGTCGTATAAAAACTGTAAAATTTCTGTAAAATTACTAACTCAGGGCAGCAACCCAACAACATGTTGTAGGATTCGTCTGAAAATTTCAGGGCAGATAAATCTAAATCTGATGAACATTTTTGCCACCTGTCAGATTTGCTCTAAATGCTTTAGTTTCAGAGATATAAACCAAAAACTGCATTTTACCCCTATGTTCTATTTTTAACCAAGTCGGCCATGATGGTTGGAAGGAGGGGTCATCGGACAAATTTTTTAAACTTGATGCCCTAATAATGATTATGGCCAAGTATGGTTAAATTTGTCTCAGTAGTTTCAGAGAAGAAGATTTTAGTAAAAGATTACAAAAATTTACAAAAAATTGTTAAAAATTGACTATAAAGGGCAATAACTCCTAAAGGGGTCGACTGACAATTTTGGTCATGCGACTTATTTGTAGATCTTACTTTGCTGAACATTATTGCTGTTTACAGTTTATCTTTATCTATAATAATATTCAAGATAATAATCAAAAACTGCAAAATTTCCTTAAAATTACCAATTCAGGGGCAGCAAACCAACAACAGGTTGTCAGATTTGTCTGAAAATTTCAGGGCAGATAGATCTTGACCTGATAATCAGTTTACCCTTGCCAGATTTACTCTAAATGCTTTGGTTTCAGAGATATAAGCCAAAATCTACATTTTACCCCTATGTTCTATTTTTAGCCATAGCCGCCATCTTGGTTAGTTGGCGGGGTCATCGGACTCATTTTTTAAACTAGATACCCTAATGATGATTGTGGCCAAGTTTGGTTAAATTTGGCCCAGTGGTTTCAGAGGAGAAGATTTTTGTAAAAAGCTAACGACGACGGACGACGGACGATGGACGCCAAGTGATGAGAAAAGCTCACTTGGCCCTTTGGGCCAGGTGAGCTAAAAAACAAACACCATCTTTAGTTTTAATTTAATATGCCTCTACATCATCCGTGCCCATCCCTATACAAATATATCATGTACATACCAAACTTATAATCATGATAATAGTGTGTAAAACTGTCGACATGGATTATGGCTCTATACATTAATCATTTTAAAATTTTCAGAATTATTATCGTGGCTTCATTTTATAACTCTGTTATCAACATGATCGAACAGGAACCTAAACATTTTTTCATAACGTAAAGTTTTCTTTATAAATTATTGAATAATTCACTGTATAACAAAATGAATATAGGAAACAACATCTGAACATTAAAAATTTAAAAGATAGAGCTGACTAACCAGAATTTTATCATATATATAAAAGGAAAATATCATCTTAGTACAAATATTTCTTATAATATTATGTTTAAATATATAACAAAGCATTATATTCAAGGTAAATTCATCTTCAACTTTGATAGATATTTTGTATTACTACTGTATATGGATTCTATTGGAATAGTTTAGTTTATTATATTCATTCAAATATTGAAATTGGCATTTAAATTTATAAAGAAATTTCGTATTATGATGATTCTTCAAGCATATATATAATCTCCCCAATTCTAAAAAAAGATGAATAATGTATGGCTAAACTTGTAACTTCAAGCTCTCAATAAGCAATTAAATCTCAAAATCATTATGCTAAAAAAAAAAAATGAAATCAGATTTATATCCAGTTAAAAAAGCTCTTAATAAGCAATCTAATATCATGGTCTTTGTGCTAAAATTAAAAAATGATCAGAATTATAGTTTTTAAACCTAACTTCTTTAGGACTAGATATTTTTATTGAATAGACAGGTTAGTTTACAGATTCAATTGCTGTTAAAAGAACTTTCATCAATTGTCCTGACAGATTTCCAGTCATGGAGGTTTCAAATTAGACAGATATCCAGTTTAGATAAGATTCTACAAAGAAATGTTTCCGGTTTACAAAGGGTTCAATTTAAACATATTTCATCATGGCATTAAATCACAACCAAACAAAATATCTTAAAATAAACATATTGTCTGATAAAAAATCTATAAAACACTTCAAAAATTGTCCATAAAGATTTTACAGTAAAAAATAATCACAAAATTGAAATTATATCAACTAATGATTTGGCGAATACACATAACAACATTTACATCTCAGACTTAGTGAAAATATTAGTATACAAGGACTGGTCTTGACAAAAAATACATTGTCAAAAGTGCATCTAAAACCCACAAGACAATTTCAAACATTGATTTTCTAAAGCAAATAAAAAGAAAAATGAAGTCAATTCTTGAACAAACAAGGGAGAACTAAAGAAATAATTGGTTGATTTTGTTTCAATTGGCATTGATTAAAGTTTTATTATCACAAGTATCTATCGTCTTCATGAAAGTTTGCAGTTTCATCATCTTCGTCTTTTTGGAATGGAGGCTGATATCTTCTGTTCATCAACTTCATCTGTTTCTTGGCTATTATTGTTGTTATTATGGCTCCAATTATTGTTCCTCCAATAAAGCATCCGACGCCAATGGCCATGGCTTTCACTAAAAATAAATTTGGCAATTAGTTTTAATTCAAACTTGACCTAAGGAAAAGGTGTATCAATGAATGCTTACAGAATAGGTAAAAATCACCAGAGGTCATGTATTTTGCTTACAACAGTTTATGAATCTACAAATGTGGTAGATGTTTTTTTTAATGCAATTATCATGAAAAATAGCACACACTTAATGGCATTCTACACTATTTTCTAAATCAAAGATTTATATAGTTAAATATCCATTTATAATCTATGATGACTTATTCAACACATCTATTTAAATGTTGTCAACTACAGTAATAGAAACACTTTAACAATTTATCTTAAGCTGGAAAGCAAAATGGCTTTTTAAAGCTTTGTTTAAAGAGACAACCTATCAAATAATAAAAGTATGGATTACAAAATTAATACTGTAAATTCAGAAATTTTTGCTTTGTATTATTATTGCAAAAATTGCAATGGGCTAGGTTTCACAATTATTAAAACATGCATAATAAATTTTGATAGCATTATTTGTATTCAGCATTTCCTTGAAATCGCAATATTTAATCTCACATGTTTTTTCATTGCTCAACAATCACCAACAGAATTCTGAATTTCCAGTTTTCAGTCAATGCTATGAAGATTGTGACAAGTAAAAATTCCAAGTAGCTAACATAAATATAGGAAATCAAATTTTCATCACAGGATTTTATTTTGATGAAAAAATTAAAATTGATGGATCTACAACACTTTGACATCAATCAGTGCTAATGATAAAAGTCTTCACAGTTTGTTTTATTACCCTGAAGCTGTTTTCTTCAATGAACTGATGAAGTGTGTATTTAATATGAAGAACAGCAATAAAAGTCTTTCAAGTGCAGGTTTTTGTGTCATGAATCTACGATATATTTTCTTTCCTATTAATCATTAAACTATATATAGCTAAGATCAGTGGTAACAATTTCCTGGATTGTCAAATTTAATGTATTTCAGGATTTCAAAGGATCAATAGTCAAGTGTTCGGCGTCTTGCTATCTACAATGACTATCAATTACTTACAAGCCATTGACATATCTGCTCCCTCTTTATGTTCACCAGTGACCATCATATTATGCATTAACCAATGCCATTCTTGAGCATCACCTTGGTCGTAGTTCACAAGGTCATCCACAGTCCATATCACAACACCTATAAAATAGGAAACACAATTATAAAGGGTTATTACTACACCTCGGCTACAGAAAGAGGCAAACGTAGTAGGACTGATTTTGATGAGGGGTTTGATATCGACAACCCTGAACTACTACACAAACCACCGCATACGTCTCCCTTCAAAATAACATCAAAAGAGGCTATAGAAGCTGCCATATTATGAGCAAAATGAAAGCTAAAAGACAAGCAGAACCAACAATAGGCAAGATAGTCCGCAATATCCTTAAGGATAGCCGGACTCTAAAATCTACATATCATCATAAAGGGTTTCAGATAGTTTGATTATAACAATGTTTCAAAGAGGTTTCAAATTCTAATAATAGTCAGCCCTGAATACCCCAAAACAAGGTTAATCAGGAAAACTTTTAAAAATTACTGGTTCCTTTGTACCAACCATTTTCATAAATCTAATCTAAGCCTCTACACAACACAGATTATTTTAATTTGGTTTTGCATAATTGATAAAAACATATAAATGAAATTGACTATCAAAAATAACTTATTGATTTGAAGTATTATCTCCCTTAAAGGCTGCCCCCTTATGTCAAAATGTACCGCCTTAAGAATGTACTTAGGTGAGGTTTAGGAATTTTTGTCAAATGGTCGAACTCGTTGGTTTTTTTCCTACGATACAGGGTAAAATATTTTGCCCCATTACACCCATTTTTCTTTTCATATAAGACTTCAATAGCTCATAAATGGTCATTTACCAAAATTTAAGCAGATTCTAGATTTCCTTTCTTTCGATGTGAGACCCAAATAATACCAATGCAAATACAAGGTAAAAGTCAGAGTCAGCCTTTTCCCGCCATTTAAAAAAAAATAAATATCACAAAATGGAGCTCCATAACCTATCAATATTTTTCGATTATTTTGTTCCTCAACTAATGCTCTATTGACTAATAGTTTCCATTTTAAATTCTAGATTTTAAAATTTCACCTTAGTACCTCCTTAATATATACCACCATAATGCAAATTATCCATCAGAATACCAATAGACTATTTTCATATTATCGACTTTTGACTCCAAATTATATAACTTTTCGACAGGTTACCTTTTCTGTGGTAAGACATCCTGGTACTCTGTCAAGTAAGAGCAACCAAAATAAGTAAAATCAAACATATATAATCAGTGTAATTTGAGGGGAAAGTTTACTGTTTTCCGATGATTTTGTCATGTAAAGAAAATGTAAAGCATTTAATTTCCCCCAAAAATTATACCGATTGAAAGCTTTATTTTACTTCTTTACCTTGTTCTTACTTGACTTGGTACCAGGATGTCCTACCACAGAAAAGGTAACCTGTTGAAAAATTGTATAATCCAGAGTCAAAAGTCAGTAATATGAAAATAGTCTATTTCAGTCTATGTATCACATCTTTTTGGAACAGTGTACAGTATAAGTAAATACTTCCATGTGTGTATTAGATGTTACAGACAAAATTTGACATCCCTATGACTACAGTATATTACATGTACATTTCATGCTCTGTTGAGCAGGATTTGAATATAGTTTAAGAAGATTTACCTCTGAGTTTCATGTCAAGGGCAAACTTGTACTTTTCATACAAACTTAAGTCAGAATCATACCAGATTTGATGTGCTCCTTCATTTGTAACCTAAAACATAACATTTAAAATAAAGTCCTTTCAACAAAATAATTTCTAAAAACAATTATAATACAAGATGTGTTTGTGTGTATGTGTGTGCAGTTATGAATGCCTATACTTATGTAATTTGTTACTCAATATATATGATATACTAAAGATTACATAGCACTGCAGAAGTGGACATATTGACTGTAAAGTTCACAATACCTCTACGTAAATAACACCAATTTGCTAAATATTGATTTTATATACCTCATTCATATTGTTCTGTCAAATTTAATGCGACATCACAAAACAATGATATGTGATTTTCCAAGATACCAAGTTGAATGATATATATATGAAGATTTTAGAAAAATGATAATTCAATTTAAATTTCAAACAAATCTTATAATTCTCATATCAAATAACTGTAAGATCTGACATAATTTTCCCAAGGTCTGAATATTAAACTAGCTAAATTCTTGACCTTGATGAATAATATCAATAACTTGTTGCTATTTGGTGCATTTTCTTTGATTTTTTTGGTGAGATTTCTCATATCATGCAACTCGCTTGAGAAAGAAAATTATGGCTAGAAACTAAGGGCACCCCTTGTCAATTTAAACACCAATGACATCATTGGCAAAATAGCCATCAACAGATTATCAACGGTCTTTTAAACTTGAGGATGTTTTTCTGCCACATCTCATCTCAGGGCGGTTAACCTTCAATGAGATTGTAGCTGAGTAATAAAATTGAGCATGGAAATGGGGAATGTGCCAAAGAGACAACAACCCGACCAAAGAGCAGAAAACAGTCGAATGCCACTAATGGGTCTTCAACACAGCGAGAAAATCCCGCACCCGGAGGCGGGCTTCAGCTGGCCCTTAACAAAAATGTGTACTAGTTCAATGAAAATGGAAGTCACACTAAACTCCAAAACATATAAATGAACTAAAATTAAAAAACACCATCTCGTCTAAAAATCATCGATAATCTATAAAAACCAAACTTTTTTGATAATTCTATATCAAGAACCCTAATAACACAATGAATAAGAAATTCATCACTGGTAAATACTTACATTAACATTGAAATAATTAGAATTGTAGAGTTTACTCCATTTGTGATTCTTTTCATAATAATTGTGGTATATTGTATCAAGGTCATAAAAGGTCATTTTCTTCCTTGATTGAAAATCACAAGTGGCAGAGTTATTCTTCTGTGGTAACATACAAACATCTTCATCATTACCCTAAAAATATATTAAAGAATCTAATATGGACATCTTCTAGAACTACCCTAGAATATACTTAAAATATAATATTAAAATGTGACCTGTAGTTGTTTTATTCAAAATATCTTATTTTTGTATGAAATACTATGATAAAAGTGAATCAGAAAATTGAATAGCCAAGTGTGCAGAATGTTTCCTAAACAAAGGAGAATGGTATATACTGAACATTTAAAATTTTTATTATGAAAATACTGTAAAAGCAAAAATTTTTAGTGGAGGATTTAATTTCGTTTATTTCGTGGAAAGAATACATTCACGAAATTAAAACCCCAACGAAAATTTAACCTACAAATAATATCACTTCCATTTATTTGAAACCACAAAATTAAATCCCCATGAAATCTTATATAAAGACAAAACCACGTAATTTTAACCCCACGAAAATTAATGTTTCTACAGTATATATGAATTGTAAAAAATTGAAAAAATCTATTAACTTTTTCATAATTAAAGGTCAACTACCTCAATAGGTTTGCAAACTTTCTGTAAAGTTACATGACTAGTATAAAGATAAGATGTGGTAGTAAGAAAACTATCCACCAGAAACCAAATGACATAGATGTAAGCAACTATAGGTCACAGTAGGGCCTTCAACAATGAGCAAAACTCATGCTGTTTAGAATCTATAAAAGGCCCAGACATGATGAAAATGTAAAGCATCTGTCTGATTTATTTTTTTAAATATTACATGGAGAATGTGTCCATGGGACACAGATGATACCCCCGCTTGCATTTAACGTTATAAAGGGACATAACTAGAGAAGTGATATGACCTCCAATGAGACAACTAGTCAAAGACCAATTGACAAGGTTAATTATGAAAAACTAAAAACGACTATAAAAGCTTTTAAAATGAGTTAAAATTATACCATATAGTATTAAAGTTACTTGAAATGTATATTTTTAAGGATATATATTAATTATATGAGTTTTTTGTTATATTGTGAGACTACATTCACCAATGACAACAACAGTGTTGAATTTGTAGTAATTAATTTATTCCAAGCATACTAGCTATAGGGCTACTGCATGAAATTTTAAAAATGCCTTTTATTTACTTGACTGTCAAAGTCCCATAACTCTGGATTGCTCATTCAGAATTTGTTTATATCAAATGCTGTGTTATGTTCACCAATTCCAACAGTTATGTTAAGTTTCCAGTTAACGAATCCAAGCAAACTCGTGTTATAGTACAACATGTGAAAATTTTACTGAAACCAGACAAGTCCTGTTACTCTTGAAGGACAAACCAGAAAATTAAAAAAAAAATCAAATGGAGCTTCCTGTAATTCATTTATTTTTGCAGGTAAAAAAAATATTTGCTTGAAGAAAAATCGAAATCCAACTTTCATGTCCCAGGTTAGGGGAAGGAATGGTGCCTTCAAACATGTTTGACCCCGCCACATTCTGCATGTGCCTGTCCCAAGTCAGGAACCTTTAATTCAGTGGTTGCCGTTTGTTGCTGTATATCATAATTGTTTTTCGTTTACAGTTTTGTACATAAACCAGGCGGTTAGTTTTCTCGTTTGAATTGTTACATTTGTCATTTCGAGGCCTTTTACAGCTTACTATGCAGTATGGGTTTTGCTCATTGTTGAAGGCCATACAGTGACCTATAGTTGTTAACTTCTACATCATTTGGTCTCTTGTGGAGAGTTGTTTCATTGGCAATCATACCACAAATCATACCACATCTTTATATAAAATGGTGGCATCCACAGTATGGACTATTAGCATGTAGATGCAACAATTTCCATAAAAAAATTATAATGATGTGTATTCATTTTTTTGTGGATAATATGCAGCACTGACCTCAGAAAAATATTTTCTGGGTAAATATTATAAAAATTTGACTTATATCTCTTGCATTTGATTATTTTTCTTCAAAATGCTTTTCTACAGGAACTGTATGTTTTGATATAACAGCCACATCCAAAATACTTACTAAGTATTTAGAACACTTATAATCATATCCATGCCAAGGCACGCCCACGTAGAACATGGAGACAGGTACTTTTGAATGGTACAAATATTCATCTGTTCCTGAAAAGATAATAATTTGAAATGCATCTATAATCAAATTTACTGGTTCTCTGAGCATTACAGATGAACAACCAATAGTCATTTGATTGATTAAATATGCTTAGAATGTTATGATCAATGCACTATATGTGTAGTTTGTTATCTCAAAAGTAGCAATCAACCTTAGAAGATTTAGATATCAAGTCAGTACCATAGGGTTTTGATTGCATTTCATAGTAACTTTTTATATGCTAGCTTACCCATGATTACATTACAGATTGGCATTGTAACTTTTAATATGCTAGCTTACCCATGATTAGATTATTGATTGGCATAGTAGCTTTTTATATGCTAGCTTACCCATATTACCCATGATTACGTTACTGATTGGCATAGTAGCTTTTCATATGTTAGCTTACCCATGATTAGCATGTTGATTGGCATTGTAGGTTTTTATATGCTAGCTTACCCATGATTAGGTTACTGATTGGCATAGTAGCTTTTGATATAATTGAATGCTAGCTTACCCATGATTAGGTTACCGATTGGCATAGTAGCTTTTTATATGCTACCTTACCCATGATTAGGTAACTGATTGGAATAGTAGCTTTTTATATGCTTGCTTACCCATGATTACTTTACTGATTGGCACACTAGCTTTTATATGCTAGCTTACCCATGATTATGTTACCGATTGGCATAGTAGCTTTTTATATGCTAGCTTACCCATGATTATGTTACCAATGGGCATAGTAGCATTTAATCTATGCTAGCTTACCCATGATTAGGTTACTGAATGGCATAGAAGCTTTTTATATACTACCTTACCCATGATTATGTTACTGATTGGCATAGTAGCTTTTTATATATGCTAGCTTACCCATGATTATGTTACTGATTGGCATAGTAGCTTTTTATATGCTAGCTTACCCATGATTACGTAACTTATTGGCATAGTAGCTTTTTATATGCTAGCTTACCCATGATTAGGTTACTGATTGGCATAGTAGCTTTTTATATGCTAGCTTACCCATGTTACCCATGATTACATTACTGATTGGCATAGTAGCTTTTTATCTATGATAGCTTATCCATGATTAGGTTACTGATTGGCATAGAAGCTTTTATATGCTAGATTACCATGATTACGTAACTTATTGGCATAGTAGCTTTTTATATGCTAGCTTACCCATGATTAGGTTACTGATTGGCATAGTAGCTTTTTATATGCTAGCTTACCCATGTTACCCATGATTACATTACTGATTGGCATAGTAGCTTTTCTTATGTTAGCTTACCCATGATTAGCATGATGTTGATTGGCATTGTAGCTTTTAATATGATAGCTTACCCATGATTAGGTTACTGATTGGCATAGTAGCTTTTTATATGCTAGCTTATCCATGTTACACATGATTACATTACTGATTGGCATAGTAGCTTTTCATATGTTAGCTTCCCCATGATTAGCATGTTGATTGGCATTGTAGGTTTTTATATGCTAGCTTACCTATGATAATATTACTGATTGGCATTGTAGCTTTTATATGCTAGCTTACCCATGATTATGTTTCCAATTGGCATAGTAGCATTTTATCTATGCTAGCTTACCCATGATTAGGTTACTGAATGGCACAGAAGCTTTTTATATACTACCTTACCCATGATTATGTTACTGATTGGCATAGTAGCTTTTTATATATGCTAGCTTACCCATGATTATGTTACTGATTGGCATAGTAGCTTTTTATATGCTAGTTTACCCATGATTATGTAACTGATTGGCATAGTAGCTTTTTATATGCTAGATTACCATGATTATGTTACCGATTGGCATAGTAGCTTTTTATATGCTAGCTTACCCATGTTACCCATGATTACATTACTGATTGGCATAGTAGCTTTTTATCTATGATAGCTTATCCATGATTAGGTTACTGATTGGCATAGAAGCTTTTTATATGCTAGATTACCATGATTATGTTACCGATTGACATAGTAGCTTTTTATATGCTAGCTTACCCATGTTACCCATGATTACATTACTGATTGGCATAGTAGCTTTTTATCTATGATAGCTTATCCATGATTAGGTTACTGATTGGCATAGAAGCTTTTTATATGCTAGATTACCATGATTATGTTACCGATTGGCATAGTAGCTTTTTATATGCTAGCTTACCCATGTTACCCATGATTACATTACTGATTGGCCTAGTAGCTTTTTATCTATGATAGCTTTCCCATGATTAGGTTACTGAATGACATAGTAGCTTTTTATATACTACCTTACCCATGATTAGGTTACCAATTGGCATAGTAGCTTTTTATCTATGCTAGCTTACCCATGATTAGGTTTCTGAATGGCATAGAAGCTTTTTATATACTAGCTTACCCATGATTATGTTACTGATTGGCATAGTAGCTTTTTATATATGCTAGCTTACCCATGATTATGTGTTACTGATTGGCATAGTCGCTGTTTATATGCAAGCTTACCCATGATTACGTTACTGATTGGCATAGTAGCTTTTTATATGCTAGCTTACCCATGATTTCGTTGCTGATTGGCACAGTAGCTTTTTATCTATGCTAGCTTACCCATGATTATGTTACTAAATGGCAAAGTAACTTTTTATATGCTTTCTTACCCATGATTATGTAACTGATTGGCACTGTAGCTTTTTATATATGCTAGCTTACCCATGATTATGTTACTGATTGGCAAAGTAGCTTTTATATGCTTGCTTACCAATGATTAGGTTACTGATTGGCATAGTAGCTTTTTATATAATTAAATGCTAGCTTACCCATGATTACTTTACTGATTACCATAGTAGTTTTTATATGCTAGCTTACCCATGATTATGTTACCAATTGGCAGAGTAGCTTTTTATCTATGCTAGCTTACCCATGATTAGGTTACTGAATGGCATAGAAGCTTTTTATATACTAGCTTACCCATGATTATGTTACTGATTGGCATAGTATTTTATATATGCTTGCTTACCCATGATGTGGTTACTGATTGGCATAGTAGTTTTTTATACGCTAGCTTACCCATGATTAGGTTACTGATTGGCATAGTAGCTTTTTACATGCTAGTTTACCCATGATTACATTACAGATTGGCATAGTAACTTTTTATATGCTAGCTTACCAATGATTAAGTTAATGATTGGCATGGCAGTTTTTATATGCTAGCTTACCTATGATTAAGTTACTGATTGGCATAGTAGCTTTTTATATGCTAGCTTACCCATGATTAAATTACAGATTGGTATATTAGCTTTTCATACGTTAGCTTACACATGATTAGGCTACTGATTGGCATGGCAGTTTTTATATGCTAGTTTACCTATGATTAAGTTACTGATTGGCATACTTACTTACTTACTGCCCATTCGCCCATTGGCGTGTGGGGCAACAACAAGTTCTCCACATCTGTCTGTTTTGTGCCATCTTCTTCAAGCTCCCCAAGTATGTTGGAAATTTGCCATCTCAGACTCAACTGTGCGCCGCCAAGTTATCTTAGGTCGTCCTCTGCGTCTCTTTCCTCTGGGGTCCAGAACAATGCTGTTTTGTTGGTTCTTCAGGGCTCTTCGTAGGACATGGCCAATCCATCTCCATCTTCTCCTGCTAATGAGTATGTTGATCTCTTCCTGTTTGCATTTATTTAGGAGGTCCTGGTTGGTGATTTTTGTGGCCAGAATATCCTCAGGATTCTCCTCAGACTCTTGGTATGGAATGTAGAGAGCTTCTGTTGGTCTGCCTCTGTCATTCGCCAACATTCAGAACCATACAACAGGATAGGTAGTATACAGCTGTTGTATAGTTTTAGCTTTGTCGGATGGTGTATTGACCAGATTTCCATACAGGCTGCAGGTTATTAAAAGCAGCTCTAGCTTTTGACAGTCTTTGTTTGATGTCAGTGTTGGCTCCACCATCTGATCTTACAGTACTTCCTAGGTAAGTGAAGGTATCGGTCTGTGGTAATGGTTTCCGTTTATTATAATTGGTGCTGGGTTGTTAATGTTTAAACTCATTACTTCAGTTTTCTTTGTGTTTATTTTCAGACCTATCTGTCCTGCATACTTTTCTATTCGACTGGACTTTTCTTGGATATGTTGGTGAGTGTGCGATAGCATGGCAATATCGTCAGCAAAGTCCAAATCTTCAAGAATGGTGAAAGTTCCCCATCTTATGCCTCTTGGGATATCTGCAGTTGTTTGTCGCATCACCCAGTCAATGGCTATTACAAATAGTGTAGATGACATTACACATCCTTGTCTTACTCCAGTTTTAATTGGGAAATAAAGTTGTTCACTTCCGACTGTACATTTGAAGTTTTCATAAAAAGCCTTGATTATATGGATCAGGTGTTGTGGGATGCCATAAAGTTGTAAGATTTTCCAAAGGCTTTCCTATGAATGCTATCAAATGCTTTTTCAAGTCGATGAAATTGATGCAGAGTTGCCACTGCCATTCTGTGCATTGTTCAATGATATTTCTCAGGATGAAAATCTGGTCAACGCAGCCTTTTCCCTTGCGGAATCCTGCTTGCTCCTTTCTTAATGAACTGTCGATTGATTCGGATATTCTTTTTATAATAATTTTAGCCATGATCTTGCTAGGAATAGATAAAAGAGTGATTCCACGCCAGTTATTGCAGTCATTTAATGCACCCTTTTTAGGTATTCTGATGATAATACCTTTATCCCATTCTGTTGGTACTTTACCTTCTTTCCAGATGTTATGGAAAATTGGTTGGAGGGTATTGGCCGCTAAGATGGGATCAGTTTTGAACAGTTCTGCATTTAGATTATCTGAACCAGGAGCTTTTCCGTTCTTTAGAGTCTTGATTGCTGTTACAATTTCAGAAATGGTGGGTGGTTCTATGCTTATTTCCAGTTCAATGTTAGGCTCTGGAATAGAAGGTAGTTCTTTTGGAGATGGTCTGTTCAAAATTTCACTGAAGTGTTCTGCCCATCTTTTTCCTGTTCATTTTCAGATGTTAGTAAATTACCCTGTTTGTCTATCACTGGGATGTTAGGTGATGACTTGCCTCTTCCACAGATGATTTTGGTAATTTTGTAGAGGTTGCCTTGCTCTCTTTTATTGGCCGCTTCTTCTGCTTGATCTGCTAAATTATCCATAAATCTTCTCTTATCAGCTCTAACCAGGGTTTTGACATTGCGATGTATGTCACTATAATCTTGTTGGTATTTGTCTTTCAATCTTGATGATTTGGTATCATTGACTTTCTTTTAGCCTGCCTTCTGATGTTAATCTGGTTCCATGTTTCGGTGTTATCCAATCTTTTTCTTTGTCTTTTGCTTATATCCGATACATTCCTCGCTACATTTTGTGTATATATCTGATATCTCATTCCACTTCTCATCTAATGTTTCATTTTCATCTCTTACTGAGTTTTTCAATACCTGGTATCTGTTCTGTAACTTTATAACAAATTCTCTTTTAACCTTGATATCCTCCAGTTTATCAATATCAATATCAAAACACTTCCTTAATGGAACTTTCTTTCCGGTTGCCCTGAGCTTCAGTTGGATGAAAGCTGTTATCAGTTGGCATAGTAGCTTTTTATATGCTAGCTTACCCATGATTATGTTACTGATTGGCATAGAAGCTTTTAATAGGTTAGCTTACCCATGATTAGGCTACTGATTGGCATGGCAGTTTTTATATGCTAGCTTACACTTGATTTTGTTACTGAGCTTTTTATATGCTAGCTTACCCATGATTACATTACAGATTGGCATAGTAGCTTTTTATATGTTAGCTTACCCATGATTAGGCTACTGATTGGCATAGTAGCTTTTTACATGCTAGCTTACCCATGATTGTGTTACTGATTGGCATTATAACTTTAGTTGTTAATTTCTGTGTCATTTGGTCCCTTGTGAAGAGTTGTCTCATTGGCAATCATACTGCATCTTCTTTTTTATACTATATATTATAGCTTACCCATAATAAGGTTACTGATTGTCATCTTAGCTTTTTATATGCTAGCTTACCTATGATTACATTACTGATTGGCATAGTAGCTTTTGCCCTGCAGGGTTTATCACAATCTGTAATAAAGCTGTCTGGACTTGTCATTATGGTATCACAAATTCCAGAGTTTATCAAGTCTGAAGTCAAGTTACAATTTGAGCCAAAACATGGTGGTTTCCACGGCAATATACATGACAGCTGTAAAAAATGAAAATTTTGTTTTTATTTAAAATAAAATGTACTCATTATCAAATAAACAATATTTCAGTGATAAGTCATTTTCAAAATTATATTCAAAATTGTTATAAAAACATGCTCTTGTTTGAATTGTTTTACATTTGTCATTTTTGGGCCCTTTATAGTGAACTATGCAGTATGGGTTTTGCTAATTTTTGAAGGCCTCACAAAGAACTATAGTTGTGAACTTTTATGTCATTTGATTTCTGGTGGGGAGTTGTCTCATTGGCCATCATACCACATCTTCTTATTTCTATCTAACACAGCATCTCTTGATGGGGGCATTTCTCTTCCTAGCCCCTTTTATTTCTTGACAAAAAGATATTAAAGAGATAAGATATATGTCTTTTGAGTATACTTTGTATCATGTTTCAAATGATCTATGTTGCAAAATTTGTGAAAAATTACCAAAGTTTAGTGTAATGAAAATGACCTTTGTAACATTGTAAATTTAAAATGGTCGCTTCCTCATGCATGAATTTAAGTTTTAACTTAGACCTACCAACCTTTTTTTAGTAACCCGAGAGAAAAACCAGACATACATTCTTTGGTCTAGCTGTGGTAAAGAAACAGGGGATGTTGTTTTTTTCAAATATAAATGTAATTGCCATGATGCCTATACAAAAAATATAAAAAAAAATCTGTCTGTGGATACATAGACAATAACTGTATAGTGTCTTTAAATATCAGCTGTATTTGTACGAGGCTAAGAAACACGTGTAATGCGAGCTTCAGCGAGCTAGTACTCCTGTTTCGAGCCGAGTACAAATATAGCTGATATTTAAAGACACTATACAGTTATTGTCTTTATCCTGCAATGAATTTTGTACATTTTTTTCCATCCCAATTGTTGAATTTGTTATTGAAAGAAATCGACATGACTTAAACGCGGACCGAGATGAGGACCCCAAATTGACCTGTAACGTAAACATTAATTTGACATAACCGTTCGCTCCCAACAGAAGCAGGATACCAGGAGACTGTATCCGTCTCGTATACGTATATCGCTTCGTGTTACCTGTACACCTGTATTAGTATAATAGAGAGATCGATTGCAGGATAAATTGTAATCCATACCTAGCAAATTAAAAATGAATATGATATTGGTTCAAAGTAATTTAAGCTCCAGTTACAATATTTATAAGGCTTGCACTGCCAACTCCTTAAAAGATAAAACATGTAAAGAAGAATCCTGTTCATATCATAGAGAAACAAACCTTTCTATTATAAAAGTGAACCCTTTTGGCAAAGGCATTGGTAAAGTTAAAGGCTATTTGTGCATGATCCTCATCCATGTGACAGTTGCCGACAATAGTCAATAAATCTACCGCTATTATTTCGGCATACATTTTCTTGGCACGTTTAATAGAGTTATTAACCCATGTGTCAAAATCAGATTTTGTCATCTCAACACTGTATGGCATTCTTACTGAAATTATATAAAAACATTTAAATATCGTAAATTCAAAAATTATTGTGAGATTTTATTCATTGCAAATATTACAACTGGGTGAAAATTACAATATTTGAATATCAAGAATTCACATTCTGAATTCTGACATATATTTTGTATTTGCATTGTATCATAGGTCAAATTTATTTGTTCAGTGTATGTTCAATGGTGTTAATATGTCCTTTGATTGAGTTAAGCTATTTCAGTTGATATTTTATAGTGTGTCTTTCTATGTTGTGATGTTACACTATTGTTTCAGAAAAAGGGTGAAGGTTTGGTACCATTAAAACGTTTAAACCCGCTGCATTTGTTTGCACCTGTCCTAAGTCAGGAATCTGATGTTCAGTAGTTGTCGTTTGTTGATGTGGTTCATAAGTGTTTCACGTTTCTCGTTTTTTATATAGATTAGACCGTTGGTTTTCCCGTTTGAATGGTTTTACACTAGTAATTTTTGGGGCCCTTTATAGCTTACTGTTCGGTGTGAGCCAAGGCTCCGTGTTGAAGGTCGTACCTTGACCTATAATGGTTTACTTTTATAAATTTTGACTTGGATGGAGAGTTGTCTCATTGGCACTAATACCACATCTTCTTATATCTATATATGTATTAGTATGTAGTTTTTCCTGTTATCACATTACTATTCTAACATTTTGGTCGGCTATGTTGAAATCAAAATTAAAAATGCAGGCAATAATAACACAATGTTGACTGCTGTACCCTAATTTTTGACATTAATACCTATTATGTCTGTTTGTTTTGCTCACACTTTGTTGTCAATATTATGGAATTCTATGCAACTGTCATACAAGTGAAGGGTTTAGCTAGCTATAAATTCAGGTTAATCCACCATTTTCTATACATAAGAAAATGCCTGCACAAAGTCAGGAATATGTTTTCCATTTGTTTAATGTGTTTGATTTTACTATTTGATAAAGGACTTTCTGTTTTGAATTTTCCTCAGTGTTTGGTATTTTTGTTATTTTTCTTTTTCTGAATTTATAATGATTACAGTATTGGTATGAGAAGTCTGGGTATTGTCAATATCTATACATGTTTGCTGCACGATTCCAATCCATAGTGTAAATAAATCGTGATTTAAATATTTTTTTAACAAGCAGAATATCATATCAGGGTTCTCACTAAGGATTTTTGAAGGCGAGTCCAGGGACTCGTTATTTTTGGCCATGTTGAGTCCAACAGTAAGAAGATATTTTATTGCAATATAATTTATTATTTTAGTCTCCATGACCTAATAGAGCAATGAAATGACATAAAATTCAGATTTCTTTTAAACTTTTGCTATGAAATGATGATATGTGTGTTCAGTTTATACAAAATATTATAATCTTGATGCATCTTTGGACACACCAGTTTTGAAAATGGTGAGTCCAGACAGATTTTCATGAGTCCAGGACTCATGGACTCGCCTTAGTGAGAACCTTGCATATTATATTGTTTTTATGTGTGTAGTCAGTACTTCTGTGCTGACATCAAATATGTCCATCATAATTCTAATTTGCTTTAAACAATTAAGCTTCAAACTGTGAAACAGAGTATGCATGTGTTATACATGTGTTATATTTATTGATCTTTTATATCCACAATCCTAATATATTTTTATTCCGATGAAATATGAGCATTTTGCTCTGATACTCATAATTAAACTCAATAATGCCAAAAAATGTTAGTTAAAGGTTCTCACAAAGTATTTTTTCAGATGAGTCTAGGAACTAGCTAGTCAAAAATTTTAAAGAAAATCATTATCAGCATGAACCTAATAATCAACTGTAAAACATGAACTCATTACAAGGCTTCTGGTCATAACAAAATTGGGAGAAAATTTTTATTAACATTAATTCTTTCAATTTATTTTATGATGATTTCTAGACTCAGCTCAAAGAATCTTGATGGGAGCTTAGGACCAACCTTCAAAATGGTGAGTTAAGAACTCAGGGACTTAAATTTCAGTAGAAACTTTTACTCATGTTACTAGAACAGTTTGAATACTCAGATAATTATTTATTATGCATCATATATGTCTCTGGAATATACAAACATGACAAATGTACATCTTACCTAGAATTCCATAGTTAGCTTTCTTGCTATGTGTATAACACATAAGATCTGCTTCATCCTCACTATCTGTACCATTGACTACATGAATAACGTTGTGTAATCCTTCCCAGGTCCATTTCTTGAAGTCAGATTTCTTTTCTGTTATGACAGTAACCTAAATAATACAAAATAATCATTTGAATTTAAAAACCAAAATGAAACCATTAGAATCAGGAAACAGCAGGTGTGTTAAGGCTGGTGTGTCACTAAAAATGCATTTTTTTTTATATAGATTAGACCGTTGGTTTTCCCGTTTGAATGGTTTTACACTAGTAATTTTTTGGGGCCCTTTAATGCTTTATAGCTTACTGTTCGGTGTGAGCCAAGGCTCCGTGTTGAAGACCGTACTTTGACCTATAATGGTTTACTTTTATAAATTTTGACTTGGATGGAGAGTTGTCTCATTGGCACTCATACCACATATTCTTATATCTATTTACTCTGGATTCATTATTATTCGTGGGATACCAATTTTCGTGGATTTGGTGTTTACATATATGAACCATGAATTTAAATGTTCAACCAATTACACATTTTATCTAAGCTTGTATGCAGACTTTCACAAAACCATGAAATCAAATATCCACAAAAAGACAAGTTTTCCTCAATCCATGAAAATCAGTACAAACATAAAATAAAAATTGGTACCAACAAAAATAGATGAATCCACAGTGAGACTTTTTTACTTATAAAAGTTTTAAAAAATTTTACTGTCAAAATGTCAAACTTCAAAGTTAAAGGGATATAACTCTATGCTTCATTTGTATAAGTACCTCCTACTTACAGTACCGGTAAATAAAAAAACACTTGAATAAGTATGTATTATACACATGATACATGTTCTTATTGAATTTTGTGTTTCTGTCTCACTGTCATAAACTCTCCATCTCCTTTTATTCATGATCATAATATAATGAGTGCCATTAAGAATTGACCACAAAATATATACATTTGTGTACATGTATCAAATACTGTTCATTTTAAAACTAAAAAGATGTGGTGTATACATGGTATAAGTCAAGTTTCTTTTTTTTTCTGCAGCTGATACAGTTTGTGCATGTCGTTCATATTTCCTTAATAAATAGCATGTATTATTGTATATTAAATGTCATGCCAATCACATTCCATCACAATCAGGGGCTCATTTGGGGATAAAAAATAAGTTTTATGTTTAGACTTTCACAGCTATTATCAAAACTTTTTATAGTTGCAGTATAAAATCAATACAAGCCCAATTCAAAAATATGTTATTTCTGGTGTATGTGGTATTCAACACAAAACAGTTGAGTTTGCCCTTCCAAAGTTTCCCTAATTTGTCATTGTTTGTTGATATTTTTCAGACATTTGGCAGCTTCATATTGTATATTTTAATTCATGTTATTGTGTTGTCATCATTCCTGTAGTACCTTTTAAACAAAAAAACATTTAAATTAGATAATAATTACTCAATCTTTGAAATGTGCATTCAGTGACTTTATTTAATCATGGTTCAAATGTAGTAGAAAGTCTCTGATGCATTGTAGTTTAACTTAATCATGTTAATATCAATTTTTGTCATCAAACATGTCAAATATTTAAAAAATTATTATTATTATTATTTGAATATTTAACATGTTAAATATCATCGTTACTTTAAACTTTCGTATAGTCATCAACATGATTAAACATGCGAAATCATGGGAAATCTAATTTACATTAATGTAAAACAAGAATGTGTCCATAGTACATGGATGCCCCACTCGCACTACCATATTTTATGTTCAGTGGGGTAAAAACTCTAATTTGACATTAAAATAAGAAAGATCATATCATAGGAACATGTGTACTAAGTTTCAAGTTGATTGGACCTCAACTTCATCAAAAGCTACCTTGACCATAAACTTTAACCTGAAGCGGGAATTATCATTTTCTATGTTCAGTGGATCGTGAATTATTGAGGTCAAAACTCTAATTTGGCATTAAAACTAAAAAGGTCATATGATCATATAGGAAAGAAGTTTATTGGACTTCAACTTCATCAAAAACAAATGAACGGACAGATGGACCAACAAAAGAAAGGAACAAACATGACAAATGCACAGACCGAAAAATAATGCCCCTAGGTGGGCAAAAAAAACCCCAACCTGTTAATACATGTACATGTACTTATTAAATTCATTAAACCGATATAATTATGAAGCCAACAGCTGGAAAAAAAAAACAAAAATAGGGCAACCGAACCCCGGTGAACTGATCTAGGGCAGATACGTTTATTGAGGCCTTACTGTCCAGCAAAAGAACAGGTACTGTACCCAATTAATATGCACCCCACAGGCGAATTCTTTGTTTACTTGTATATCCTAGTACAGTGTAAAAGAGAGGCAAAAGATACATGTAAGAGGGACATTGAAATTAATAAGTTGAAAATAAACTGACAATGCTGTTGATGGCTAAAAAAAAACACAAAAAAATATAGGATATTTTTATAATATAGACCTATAAATCATGTAAATATAGTGACAAAAAAAAATGCAAGTCTTAAACATGGATGTTTAATTTGAAATTTTAACAGATTTTGAAAAAAAGATCTCCTTTGAAGGGGGAATTCCTTGTACTACATATTCAGAAAGGCAAACTGATCTGGTGCAAACATGTAACCAGGGTTGGCAAAAACCCGGGTTTTATGAGTATTGCCCAGCCCAGTGGGAAATACTGGGAAAACCAGGGTTTTACCGGGTAATACTGGGCAATACTGGGTAATATAAAATACTGGCTTGAATTTTAAAGAGGATTCAGTGATCAAACACAAATGCAATACATTTGAGATATTTATCAGCATATTTTGATTTATAAATAAGTTTACTTGTTTGAGAGTCTTACAATACATTTGAGAAAGTATTATTCTAGCAACTCTGAGACAAGTGTACATGTACATGAAGACACATTAGACAAATATTATTGGAAAAAGCCTTTCACAATAATTATCCTAATAATCTATTAAATCACCCTTCTGTCTAGATTGGTCAAACTGTTAACATAAAGCCAAAGAATTTATTTTTTTTCAAATATATATACATGTAACTAATATTAAGAATTAACAATTACATGTGAGAAAATTACTTTTAAATAATTTATATGTACATCAAGTAAATTAATAAGTAATTATTCAGATTAGAACACAGATACATGAATGTTTATATAACAATAATCAGCCTTTTCTTTTCTATAAGTGTTAATGACATGACCCTGTAGGGTGTTTATTTAGCAATATGATTGCAAAGCAATCTAAATTTACAATTCACTTAAAGGAGACGCGACACGATTTTTTTTATTTTTATTTTTTTTTATATAATTAATAAATATTAGTATAAAACATGTTTTGTACAATTTTGCTGGTCAAAACCTGATCAATCGGCATTTTTAGGTCAAAGAATCCAGCGCTTGTCATAATGAATGATTTTTAATTAGATAACGATCACGTGATTGTGCTTACGTCACTGGTTACAAGCTGGGGAAAATGTCTCAAACTGGACGATGTCGATCACTTTCTGCACAAGTACACCATGGACAGTATTGACAGCACTTTTCCCTATTACTGACACACTACAAAGACAATTTACCTCACCAATTTGAGCCATTGTGTTTGGAAAATAATCAAGAAAAAGACGTTAATTCTTCATGCGAAGAGTCCAACAAGGACGATTTTTCAGACAATACCGATCGGATTGTTACCATACATATGGATTCGTCTTGTGAATAAATTTAATAAACCGCTTTCTGCATTTTCTTTATTTAAATTAAACTACTTTTATTGACATGATCAAACTACTTTTGATTTTGATTGAAAATATAAATTTCTAATTATCGATGATCAAATTGTTCTTTTTTCTCTCTGTTACGGTAACGTTATAAATATGTGTGCGCAGAAAGCAGAAAGAAAGAAAAAAAAAACAATAGTAATAGTCAAATAAGGTGCTTGCAAAGGGTACTTTTTTTATTATTTTTTTTTTTTTGTTACGTAGGGACTTTTATTAGGTATAAATGATCCCCAATCAAAAGTTATGTTTATATTTTTTTGGTTGGAAACCATACATCACAATATTTCTGCATTAGGAAAATTATTCAATTAACAATTTTATTACTTTCCCCTCTTTTATGTTAACATTTATTGGAGGCTGTTGTTTTAGTAATTGAATTATAGCATACTTGACCAGGTGAAAGGTAAGAAGGCACTTGTAGTGTGATTTAGTCACGTGTTATGTTATTTACCTTTTAAAACCATACATTTTAAAGAAAAAAATATCTTATGTTGAAATAATTAATATAGCAATACTACACTTCTAAAGTATGCAATTCCATCCAGACAGAACCTTATAAATCTAACTTCAAATTTAAGGAATTTCACAAAATAAATTCAAATTCACATAGTTCCACCCCTCTCTCCCAAATATCATTTAGCAATCAATTTGTTTATTGCTACTATCAAACTGCTTGAGTCCAGGAATATATTCACAACTCATAATGTTCATTTTGAAAACATTTCTTCAAAAACGGGTCATTTAAAAAAATGTTTAATTTTCAATCGGACTAAGCATGAAAATGTATACATGTTACATACTTCAGTCTTAGAGAACATGAGTTATGTATTAGTTGTACTTGGCTTTGGTCTAGCTTACAGTATTTGTGCTTTGTCTCTATTGTTTTTATTGTTTTTACTTAAGTGGTTTCTGTACTTCATACCGATCTTTTGAGTTAGACTGGTTTTTATAGTTCTTATGTACTGCTGTAAGACCACTGACACACGTTGGGGGAAGGGGGTGTAGGCATTCACAAACATTTACCCGGCCACATTCTGTATGTCTTGAATCAGGAGCATGTAGATCACTGGTTGTCGTTGGTTCATGTCTGTCATATTTTTTCTTCGGAAATTATTTTGTTATAAATAAGTTTGTTCATTTTCTTGATTAAATTGTTTCACATTAGTGGAGAAGAGAATGAAATTGAATTTTCATCCTTTTAGAAATGACTCTCAATGGTTATCTGTATAATATGTATATATTTAGCTATAATACTATGAAACTACAACAAGTCTTTACTATTTTGTGTTGAAATAAGCTTATAAAATCATATTGCCCAGTATTACCCGTTTCTGGGAGTATTGCCCAGCCCTGGAAAACCGGGGTTTTCCCACCTGGGTTTTCCCGGGCGGGTAATACTTTGCCAACCCTGCATGTTACATGTACAATGAATGTGGGCAATGTGACCTATGGCAATCATGTCATGTGGGCCAATTGCCCTAAGGCAAGCATTTTATAAGGATACTTTTACTTGGGACATCTTACATGTCTTATGGGATCATGATACACATGTATGACTTGGAACATCTAATATGGACCACTTGACTAAGGACTTTTTATGTGGGCAATGGAATGGACCCAATGGATTATACATACATGTATATAAATGAACATGAACAGCCAAACTTTCCTTTTATGCTGACGTTAGTCATGTTAGTGTCAAATGAGCCTTTATTTTTGATCATCATTGTCAAATCTCATTGTGTACAGTAAATGACAGTTGCTACCATTATATTTTAGCATCAAATGCAGTTAATTTATTTATCATGTTTATACATGTAGTTATTTGAACAAATATTTTACTGTCATTTGTCATGTAGGGTACATAAAATTGAGAATGGAAATGGGGAATGTGTCCAGACAACAACAGAAGGTCACCAATAGGTCTTCAATACAGGTTCCGCACCGAGGCGTCCTTAAGCTGGCCCCTAAACAAATATATACATGTATGCCATTCCGGTATCGGGTCTTTTCATTCCCTTAACCATGATAACATGTTCGCACCCTACACACATTCCTGCTCAAATTTTTATTCAAATACAGGTTAAATCATTAACACTTATATGTATCTATCATCACAATATTTATGTTTTCATATAAATTCGTGAATTTTTTATTAAATTGAAAAATTATTGTTTTGTGATCAGTTGAGTAAATATTAAACATAATATTATATACATGTACATGTATGGTATTTACAAGGTAATTTTAGATATTTATACGTTTGAAAATCATGATTGTTGTGCGTGATGGTGGCCCTTTTTTTTTCCGTATTCGTTATTGTAGTGGCAGTGTCATTGGGACCAGTTTGATAAATGTTTAATAGCTGTTGGTACATTTTATCTTCTCCTTGTCTTTTACAAGTATTAGATAAATGATCTTGGCCTTATTATAAAGCCAATATTGTTTTTTTCATTTCGTCCAAAATAATTCACAAAACACAGATTGAAACCTATTTACGTTTTTGTAATTACACTTTATTTCAAAACAAGAAAAAAAGCTTATCTTTATTTCTTTTCAATGAACTTACTAAACAAAGATTTAAAAATTGTTCAACACAGAACCTTTAATAGGGGTGTGAATATGTGGGGTGCAAATGTGAAAGGGGCCACCCCAATGGGAACGAACATGATTTTGGACAAATGACCAGGATTCTCCCATTCCTACCTTCATATATATAAATTATGGTGGATTTTAATTTTAGTTCATTTATATATTTCAGAGTTTACAATGAAGAATGACATCCATTATCACTGAACTATACACATTTTTGTTTTGGGGCCAGCTGAAGCATGCATCTAGGTGCAGGATTTTCTCGCTGTGTTGAAGACCCATTGGTGGCCTTCAGCTATTTTCTGCTCTGAGGTCGGGCCACAGTTGTCTCTTTGACACATTCCCCATTTCCATTCTCAATTTTATTCAATCATTTTTCAAACATTAATTACTTAATTTCTTACCTCTCGATGGTTAGTAAAATGATTTATCCGACACAAAGATTGAGATTCACAGGGACAGTTCACAGATCGTGTAACAACCAACTTGACAGATATGAGAACCACAAATTTCAAGGTGAAGAGTTTTATTTGTTTTGGAAAAATTAGCATTGTTGATTATTTTGATTGCAATATATCTTATATTTAGTAAAAAATAGCACAATTCTCCGTCAGCTTGTTATCATCGTAAATGGAAACACTCTGTAAATTATTTATGAGTTTTCAACACCTGAACAAAACATTCGACAATTCAACTTCCGTATCACCTGAAGGTGTTACTAAAAAATTACCGGTGACGGGAAGTCGGAATCTCTTCTTCGTCATTTTGATTTTCTATCGCCAAAAAGCTAAAAAAAAAATAAATATATACAAATTGACTAAACATAAATCAACTAAGCAAATGTATCTAAATCAGACCACACTTCTAAGTATAAATCATGAATGAAAGAAAAGGAAACTTATGACAGATGTCGGAATATTTTTTATGCAATCCGGTTTTACTTTTGTTTTATATTGTGAAAAGCATTTCCGGTAAATGTTAATACCATATTTTTCTAAATTTTAGTAATTTGCATGTGATATGATATACCTCAAGCACGATTTTTTAAAGGCAAAACAAAAACATTGTTTAAGAAATCTTACCTCTAAATTGAGTGTAAAATGGATAAAATCGAAATATCCCTTTCATTTCTCTGGTCATAGAAGTTGAAACAAAACGTTTCGGCCATGGGCTGGTGCCGGTTAGGCCTTGGTCGTTTCGGCAATGTACCGCTTCGGTCATGTAAGAAGGTGTGGATAGGGGTTTTCAGAATAAAGAATAATGGGCTAAAATATGAGGAATGGAGAAAATGTTATCCGTATATGGCATCACAAATTGATTTTTCAGATTTCTTTTCCCCAAAAATATCTTTACCCTTTTTTATAACATCTCCCCAAAGAAAACCCTTTCATAAACTTTTATATAGATTAATTAATGATTCTTTTCTATCCGTAATAAGATACATTTCTTACATAAAAGACACTTTTTTATTGAAATCGTCTTATATATACTGATCTTCATTCTATCCGTATTCAATGTAAAAGACACTTTTTATTGAAATGGCCTTATATATACTGATCCTCATTCTATCCATATTCAATATAAAAGACACTTTTATTGAAATCTTCTTATATATACTGATCCTCATTCTATCCATTATTCAATATAAAAGACACTTTTTATTGAAATCGCCTATATATACTGATCCTCATTCTATCCGTATTCAATATAAAAGACACTTTTTATTGAAATCGCCTATATATACTGATCCTCATTCTATCCGTATTCAATATAAAAGACACTTTTTATTGAAATCGCTATATATACTGATCCTCATTCTATCCGTATTCAATATAAAAAGACACTTTTTATTGAAATCGCCTATATATATACTGATCCTCATTCTATCCGTATTCAATACTAAAAGACACTTTTTATTGAAATGGCCTTATATATACTGATCCTCATTCTATCCCGTATTCAATATAAAAGACACTTTTTATTGAAATGGCCTTATATATACTGATCCTCATTCTATCCCGTATTCAATATAAAAGACACTTTTTATTGAAATCGTCTTATATATACTGATCCTTATACTATCCCGTATTTTACATAAAAGACACTATCTTAATAGAAATCTTCTTATATATACTGATCCTCATTCTATCCCGTATATCAAATGAAAACACTAACATATTTTAAAATCATTTAAAACACTCTTTTTATAGAAATGGTCGTATATTACGGGAGAGAATGAGGATCAGAATATCACATCTTATGATATTTTTAGAAGAAGATATAAAATAAAATCTTTCCTTTATTCATATAAAAAATATCAGCTATATCCTTATTCTATCCCGTCATTTCCATTTACGGAAAGAATGAAATAGCATATACATTTTATGTTGTATATCGTGTAGCGTGAAATTATGAATAAAGGAAAGATTGCACTGCCCATATTTACCTGTATTTCTTACATTATATAGAAATAAACTTCATTATTTACTATTTAAGGTCATTTCACTATTATCGTGTATTTTATTTCGTCATTACAGTAATAAATTTTATTACGAAATAAACCAATATATAGATTGTACCATACTAATTGAATTTGTATGCATAATACGGGATAGGATGAGGATCAGTATATATACAAACATATCTTTATAGACAAAATAAATAATACATATCGTTTATTTCGTAATTAGAAATAAGCCTTATATACTGATCCTCATTCTATCCCGTATTTAATATAAAAGACACTTTTTATTGAAATCGCCTATATATACTGATCCTCATTCTATCCCGTATTCAATATATAAATAATACATCGTTTATTTCGTAATTAGAGTATTTCAATCAAAGGACATAGTAACACCATTGAACATACACTGAACAAATAAATTTGACCTATGATACAATGTAAATTCAAAATAAATAAACTACGGAAAGAATAATAAAAGTAACATGTTATATCGGTATGAAATGTTAAACAATTTAAGAAAAACAATATGCTCGAACAAAAATATCAGCCATTTGCAATAACTTTAAACACAGGTAAATAAAATAATTTTGTTGTTAGGTATACATATACAGTTACAATAGAGAAAGGAAATATTTTAACAAAATAAATAATTTTGATGTTCATAGTACGAAGTGGAAATTTATATTAGTACCAAACACTTATCAAAGCTGGTATATAGACCAGATATAACCCTGAATAACATTAAATAACAAAAAGCATTACAATTAGTATCAACAGGTCAAATAAACAAGAAAGTACGATTTGAGAGTACTGCAGTTACTGACAGCTAGTTAAAAGCCAAAACAATTAATAATAAAAATCATGCATCAGAGACTAAAATCAACTAAAACACATCCCAGGATTTAGTATTTTAACGTCATGGACAGTCAAAGAAGACATGACTAGTGCAATGCCAAAATAAATGTATCGACAGACAGTAGGATAGTTAGAGTTTAACCTCTTTATAGATCAAAATGAACGTGGGTGTGTCTTTAAACATCCCGTTTGAAAAGAATACAAATTTAGTTATGTTTTAATTTGCTGATGACAAAATCGATATTAGTGCCAATGTAAACTATATTCAAAGATCTAATTACAACATTGGTAAGATAACCTGAACTAATAAGTTTATTTAAAGGTTCGATGATTTTACACGGTAAAGACCCATTGGTGGCCTTCAGCTGTTTTCTGCACTTAATTGGGTTGTTGTCTCAATCTTTAACACATTCCCCATTTCCACTTTCAATTTTATTGACATGCTGTATGGCAATACATAATGTGACATAAAGGCTGATATTCTCGCAGCTTTGAAGATCCATCGGTGACCCTTGGGTTGATTTTTTGCTCTTTAGTCGGTTTGCTGTCTCTTTTACACATTCCATGTTTCCATTCTCAATTTTATGATCATGATGATATAAAGAACTAATTGTTTATCAAAATTTGAAAATTTGAGACTGAAAAGACCATTTGTTGTGTCAAAATACCTGTCTATTTGATTCATTTCATCTTATTTGTTCAATTTAATCTATTATCAGTAGCATTGCACAAATTCTTAATATATATTTATATCCTTATAGGTCGAAAATATTTTGTCATTTTTTTAACATGTATCAATCATTATATCATTGTTTGTCATGTTTGTATATGTAGCATACTTTATGATGATTTATTTTAATCTTTCAGGTAAATGACCATAATTGACCACATGATTATTTAGAAAGATGTGGGTGTTCTATGCAAAGCAATCTTCATAAACATAAAGATGTACAGTTCTGTTAGTCTTTGGAGAATTTGAACAGACTTCTACATTGTTCTTATTTGTGTTCAGAAACATATCATTTGGTAAAATAAAGGTAATAAATTAAATCAGAGACATATAATACATTTGTATTGTAAGTCTCTGATTAAATGAAATTATGATTCATTTTTTCTTTAAATTATAATTAATGGTCATTTGGCATTGCAACACCTATTAGAGTAGTGATAAAACAGGATATATTACTGAAGATTCATTTATTTTGTGGTTACCAATTTTCAAGGATTGAGGAAAAGTAAATTTTCATGGATATATTTGATTTAATAGTTCTGCCATTTGAAGTCTTCGACATACCTATGAAAAATTTGCACTTTGCAATTTTACCTATGAAATTAACTAAATTGGTACATGTATCCCACAAATAATAATAAATTCACAGTTTTATTTATGTGAAATATTGGTTTTATTTTACTGGGAGATAAGTTTTTTATTGCAACCAATGTAATATTTTTTAACATGTTGCTGAATACAGATGTCATATATTTTGATGCGGTAAAGAATTATTATTCACTTCCCTTGAAGTTCTTGAATGAAAATTTGGAATGCATATGCAATTACGACAGAAGATTCTGATTAAATTCCTTGGCACTATAAAATAATACATGTGTATTTTCAGGATGAATTCTTCATTTGAAGGTCAGATTTTACTTCTTGGTGAAGGAGATTTCTCCTTTTCTGTTGCCATGGTGAAGTTCCTATCAAAAAAATACAGAAAGCTTATGGTGTCAACTAGTTTTGAGACAGAAGAGTCGATTCAGAAACACAAAACAGCATTGGAAAATATAGAGCTATTGAAAGAACATGGTATATATAAATTGTACACATGACTAGTATATAAAAATAAGGAGATGTGGTATGATTGCCAATGAGACAACTATCCACCGAGGTTCAAATGAAGTGGATATAAGCAATTTTAGGCATTTATTTTGCCTTTAACAATGAGAAAAACCCATACTAATGGTTGGACTAGAAAAGACCTGATATGAAACAATTCAATTGAGAAAACTAACAGCCTAGTTTATCACAAAACGATTTAGGGAAAACAATGACAGACATGAATCAACAACAACCACTGAACTACAGTCTGATTCATTGCAATTTATGCTACAAATTAAATAAATTTTGCCACTTCTACCTTCCTTGTGTGGCAACCTAGTCCTTGCTACTGAACACTGATCTCAGAATATATTCTTATGAAAATATGAAAATGTGGTATAATTGCCAATGAGACATCTAACCACCAGGGAACCAAATGAAGACAATGTAAGCAACTATAGGTGACTGTACAGCCTTCAACAATGAACAAAACCTATACTGTATAGTAAGCTATAACTAACCCCATCATGACAAAATGTAGAACATTTCAAGTATCAGTTATTGACTTAATTTTCTAATGTGTAGGAGGATGTACAAATCTTTTATGATAGAAATTACATGGTATGTCTCTGCCATTTGGTTGGCATAAGGGAAATTGAAACTTTGTTGCTGAAACTTGTGAAAGAAATTTTATATTAGGTTTATATAATTCTCACAATAAAATTTAATACATATCATTATGTATATATATATATATATATTTACAATGTATAAGAAATTTAAATGGTGCCAGTTTTAAACAAAAAGTTCAAGTACAAAAGTTATCTCCCTTTTGCTAAAGAGATGAAAAAATTAGATAAGTATTAATTTATTGCTCAAAATTTGAAAATAGAAAATCAGATAATCTTACATAACTGAATTTCTTGTAGTCTTATTTAAATTTAAGGATAGGAAAATTACAAACAGTTATCTCCCTTTTGCTATAAACAAATGGTGTCAGTTTTAAAGAAAGTTCATAAATATATTTTCATGGCATTCTTTTTGTTTTCAATTGTAGGTGTAACAGTCTACCTGGCAACAGATGCTACTAAAGTTCACACGGATCCACGATTCAAGAATGTGAAATTTGATAGAATTATTTTTAATTTTCCTCATTCTGGTGGGAAGTCTAATCACAAGAAAAATAGAAAGCTTTTGTCTGACTTCTTTTGCAGGTAACATAAACTATCTTAATGGAAGTTACTAATAAAATTCAGTGCTACTCAAATTTGACAGTAGAATTTTATATTTATGTTTTATGACACCACAAAACTAATCTTTTTCTTGCTTGATACTTTACCTTCTTCTTTCTTAAAAAAACTATATGTTGTTTGTACATGAATTTCTGGTTTAATGATGTAAAACAATAATAGAGTCTTCACGTTATATATCATTAAAAGTGTTCTGTGAAAAATTACAACAAAACGTTGAAATAAGCGTAACGTCATCGCGATATAGGCCGTAAAAGTTGTTTTTGACGTAATTTCACTACCAACTAGATAACAGATTGGTAAATACCATAAAAACGAAATCGGTGACCCCATGATTATTTTACACCATTAAAACCGGAATTCATGTACTGGTCAACAATGTATTTTTTTTTTTAAATCTATGGAATAGAAATTTGAGATTTTATGATTTTAAAACAAATTGAACGTTTTTTGCTTATTCTGTGTTCTATCTTTACAAATATTCACCTATTTTGAAAGAATACATTCAGCAATATTTCAGCCAATATAAGAGATAAATGAATTATTTTTTCGATTTTCAGTTATTAAAGTTAAACAAGCCAAAGTTGTATGTAAAATCATAGTTCCAAAATCTGTGACATAGCCATTTACTGTTCCTTGACCTTAAAGTTTTTACAATGGTTTAAACATGTCTCTTTAAAATTTTTGTGCCAAATACAAAAAGGATTATAATAATGAAGGAACTAATATTGTTTTATACTGCAACTTAAATTAATACATTGATAGCTATTTTACTTTTGGTACAAATTGCAAACTTATTTTCATCCCTAAACTAACCCCTAGTTGTGGAAAAAGTGTTCCATGATGAAATTGACATTGCACAAAATATAGCTTTATTACTATGTTTAGGAAATTAATGATTCTTTTCTATCCCGTAATAAGATACATTTCTTACATAAAAGACACTTTTTATTGAAATCGTCTTATATATACTGACACGTAACAGGAGATGTTTGTGGATCAAAACGAATGCAGAGACAGAGTTTCAATTATATCAAGTTGATTGGAGTTTTATGAGACACAAGCCTTTGACTTTGTCAATCACTTAAACACCAAATTTTTTACCTTAGCTAGTGTGAATTTTGGTGGTGTCACTTTTACCGTTCTAGAGTTATGCCCCTTTAAAAATGGAAAAATTGCTGAATTTTTCGTTTCTGTTCTCTAACTTTAGTTTTCTTCAGCCAAATGTTATAAAACTTATACACAATGCTCATTACCAAAAATCACAGATCGAGTTTAAATTTTGGTTGAGTCACTATTACAGTTTTTGAGTTATGTCCCTTTATAACGTTATATGCTAGCGGGGGCATCATCTGTGTCCCTATGGACACATTCCCCATTAATTAAAAGAATGTGACTTAGTACTCTAGTACAATATATTAAACCAATATATGAAAGTATGGAATTTGTTGAACATTAACATTTGTTTTGAAGATTTAACTTAAATCATTATAATCATAATGATAATAGGCATAACATTTTAAATCAAACATTGCTTATAAAATAGAAAAAATAATAAACATAATTCAATATTATCAATGTGAAAATTATTAATATGATTAAAACAATTTGTTAATCTTTTATAGATATTTATTTTAAAAGGTGTGAAAATTTATTTACATGATAATCGATTAAGTTGATTTGCTTAACTTTTTATTACATGTACTCAAAGTAATTGTTTGTATTTTGGTCAGTAAATGACAAAGAAATCATAAGTTGGATTACAATTTAACATGTCTAATAGACAAGACTATTAAGACTATTAAAACTGAATGGATATTTATCATGTTTATTTACCAAAGCATACTTGATTTTCTCACCGTGTTAAAACTTAAAGAGATATAAGAAGATGTGGTATGAGTGCCAATGAGACAACTCTCCATCCAAGTCAAAATTTATAAATGTAAACCATTATAGGTCAAAGTACGGTCTTCAACACAGAGCCTAGGCTCACACCGAACAGTAAGCTATAAAGGGCCCCAAAAATTACTAGTGTAAAACCATTCAAACGGGAAAATCAACGGTCTAATCTATATAAAAACGAGAAACGAGAAACACTTATGAACCACATCAACAAACGACAACTACTGAACATCAGATTCCTGACTTAGGACAGGTGCAAACAAATGCAGCGGGTTTTAACGTTTTAATGGTACCAAACCTTCACCCTTTTTCTGAAACAATAGTGTAACATCACAACATAGAAAGACACACTATAAAATATCAACTGAAATAGCTTAACTCAATCAAAGGACATAGTAACACCATTGAACATACACTGAACAAATAAATTTGACCTATGATACAATGTAAATTCAAAATAAATAAACTACGGAAAGAATAATAAAAGTAACATGTTATATCGGTATGAAATGTTAAACAATTTAAGAAAAACAATATGCTCGAACAAAAATATCAGCCATTTGCAATAACTTTAAACACAGGTAAATAAAATAATTTTGTTGTTAGGTATACATATACAGTTACAATAGAGAAAGGAAATATTTTAACAAAATAAATAATTTTGATGTTCATAGTACAAGTGGAAATTTATATTAGTACCAAACACTTATCAAAGCTGGTATATAGACCAGATATAACCCTGAATAACATTAAATAACAAAAAGCATTACAATTAGTATCAACAGGTCAAATAAACAAGAAAGTACGATTTGAGAGTACTCGCAGTTACTGACAGCTAGTTAAAAGCCAAAACAATTAATAATAAAAATCATGCATCAGAGACTAAAATCAACTAAAACACATCCCAGGGATTTAGTATTTTAACGTCATGGACAGTCAAAGAAGACATGACTAGTGCAATGCCAAAAATAAATGTATCGACAGACAGTAGGATAGTTAGGAGTTTAACCTCTTTATAGATCAAAATGAACGTGGGTGTGTCTTTAAACATCCCGTTTGAAAAGAATACAAATTTAGTTATGTTTTAATTTGCTGATGACAAAATCGATATTAGTGCCAATGTAAACTATATTCAAAGATCTAATTACAACATTGGTAAGATAACCTGAACTAATAAGTTTATTTAAAGGTTCGATGATTTTACACGGTAAAGACCCATTGGTGGCCTTCAGCTGTTTTCTGCACTTAATTGGGTTGTTGTCTCAATCTTTAACACATTCCCCATTTCCACTTTCAATTTTATTGACATGCTGTATGGCAATACATAATGTGACATAAAGGCTGATATTCTCGCAGCTTTGAAGATCCATCGGTGACCCTTGGGTTGATTTTTTGCTCTTTAGTCGGTTTGCTGTCTCTTTTACACATTCCATGTTTCCATTCTCAATTTTATGATCATGATGATATAAAGAACTAATTGTTTATCAAAATTTGAAAATTTGAGACTGAAAAGACCATTTGTTGTGTCAAAATACCTGTCTATTTGATTCATTTCATCTTATTTGTTCAATTTAATCTATTATCAGTAGCATTGCACAAATTCTTAATATATATTTATATCCTTATAGGTCGAAAATATTTTGTCATTTTTTTAACATGTATCAATCATTATATCATTGTTTGTCATGTTTGTATATGTAGCATACTTTATGATGATTTATTTTAATCTTTCAGGTAAATGACCATAATTGACCACATGATTATTTAGAAAGATGTGGGTGTTCTATGCAAAGCAATCTTCATAAACATAAAGATGTACAGTTCTGTTAGTCTTTGGAGAATTTGAACAGACTTCTACATTGTTCTTATTTGTGTTCAGAAACATATCATTTGGTAAAATAAAGGTAATAAATTAAATCAGAGACATATAATACATTTGTATTGTAAGTCTCTGATTAAATGAAATTATGATTCATTTTTTCTTTAAATTATAATTAATGGTCATTTGGCATTGCAACACCTATTAGAGTAGTGATAAAACAGGATATATTACTGAAGATTCATTTATTTTTGTGGTTACCAATTTTCAAGGATTGAGGAAAAAGTAAATTTTCATGGATATATTTGATTTAATAGTTCTGCCATTTGAAGTCTTCGTACATACCTATGAAAAATTTGCACTTTGCAATTTTTACCTATGAAATTAACTAAATTGGTACATGTATCCCACAAATAATAATAAATTCACAGTTTTATTTATGTGAAATATTGGTTTTATTTTACTGGGAGATAAGTTTTTTATTGCAACCAATGTAATATTTTTTAACATGTTGCTGAATACAGATGTCATATATTTTGATGCGGTAAAGAATTATTATTCACTTCCCTTGAAGTTCTTGAATGAAAATTTGGAATGCATATGCAATTACGACAGAAGATTCTGATTAAATTCCTTGGCACTATAAAATAATACATGTGTATTTTCAGGATGAATTCTTCATTTGAAGGTCAGATTTTACTTCTTGGTGAAGGAGATTTCTCCTTTTCTGTTGCCATGGTGAAGTTCCTATCAAAAAAATACAGAAAGCTTATGGTGTCAACTAGTTTTGAGACAGAAGAGTCGATTCAGAAACACAAAACAGCATTGGAAAATATAGAGCTATTGAAAGAACATGGTATATATAAATTGTACACATGACTAGTATATAAAAATAAGGAGATGTGGTATGATTGCCAATGAGACAACTATCCACCGAGGTTCAAATGAAGTGGATATAAGCAATTTTAGGCATTTATTTTGCCTTTAACAATGAGAAAAACCCATACTAATGGTTGGACTAGAAAAGACCTGATATGAAACAATTCAATTGAGAAAACTAACAGCCTAGTTTATCACAAAACGATTTAGGGAAAACAATGACAGACATGAATCAACAACAACCACTGAACTACAGTCTGATTCATTGCAATTTATGCTACAAATTAAATAAATTTTGCCACTTCTACCTTCCTTGTGTGGCAACCTAGTCCTTGCTACTGAACACTGATCTCAGAATATATTCTTATGAAAATATGAAAATGTGGTATAATTGCCAATGAGACATCTAACCACCAGGGAACCAAATGAAGACAATGTAAGCAACTATAGGTGACTGTACAGCCTTCAACAATGAACAAAACCTATACTGTATAGTAAGCTATAACTAACCCCATCATGACAAAATGTAGAACATTTCAAGTATCAGTTATTGACTTAATTTTCTAATGTGTAGGAGGATGTACAAATCTTTTATGATAGAAATTACATGGTATGTCTCTGCCATTTGGTTGGCATAAGGGAAATTGAAACTTTGTTGCTGAAACTTGTGAAAGAAATTTTATATTAGGTTTATATAATTCTCACAATAAAATTTAATACATATCATTATGTATATATATATATATATATTTACAATGTATAAGAAATTTAAATGGTGCCAGTTTTAAACAAAAAGTTCAAGTACAAAAGTTATCTCCTTTTGCTAAAGAGATGAAAAAATTAGATAAGTATTAATTTATTGCTCAAAATTTGAAAATAGAGGAAATCAGATAATCTTACATAACTGAATTTCTTGTAGTCTTATTTAAATTTAAGGATAGGAAAATTACAAACAGTTATCTCCTTTTGCTATAAACAAATGGTGTCAGTTTTAAAGAAAGTTCATAAATATATTTTCATGGCATTCTTTTTGTTTTCAATTGTAGGTGTAACAGTCTACCTGGCAACAGATGCTACTAAAGTTCACACGGATCCACGATTCAAGAATGTGAAATTTGATAGAATTATTTTTAATTTTCCTCATTCTGGTGGGAAGTCTAATCACAAGAAAAATAGAAAGCTTTTGTCTGACTTCTTTTGCAGGTAACATAAACTATCTTAATGGAAGTTACTAATAAAATTCAGTGCTACTCAAATTTGACAGTAGAATTTTATATTTATGTTTTATGACACCACAAAACTAATCTTTTTCTTGCTTGATACTTTACCTTCTTCTTTCTTAAAAAAACTATATGTTGTTTGTACATGAATTTCTGGTTTAATGATGTAAAACAATAATAGAGTCTTCACGTTATATATCATTAAAAGTGTTCTGTGAAAAATTACAACAAAACGTTGAAATAAGCGTAACGTCATCGCGATATAGGCCGTAAAAGTTGTTTTTGACGTAATTTCACTACCAACTAGATAACAGATTGGTAAATACCATAAAAACGAAATCTGTGACCCCATGATTATTTTACACCATTAAAACCGGAATTCATGTACTGGTCAACAATGTATTTTTTTTTTTAAATCTATGGAATAGAAATTTGAGATTTTATGATTTTAAAACAAATTGAACGTTTTTTGCTTATTCTGTGTTCTATCTTTACAAATATTCACCTATTTTGAAAGAATACATTCAGCAATATTTCAGCCAATATAAGAGATAAATGAATTATTTTTTCGATTTTCAGTTATTAAAGTTAAACAAGCCAAAGTTGTATGTAAAATCATAGTTCCAAAATCTGTGACATAGCCATTTACTGTTCCTTGACCTTAAAGTTTTTACAATGGTTTAAACATGTCTCTTTAAAATTTTTGTGCCAAATACAAAAAAGGATTATAATAATGAGGGAACTAATATTGTTTTTATACTGCAACTTAAATTAATACATTGATAGCTATTTTACTTTTGGTACAAATTGCAAACTTATTTTCATCCCTAAACTAACCCCTAGTTGTGGAAAAAGTGTTCCATGATGAAATTGACATTGCACAAAATATAGCTTTATTACTATGTTTAGGAAATAAACACAGCTAATTCTAGTATCAAATGAAATATTGTAGGGTATGTTGTTGGCATTCCTTTACTCAAAAGTTGGCTCTCCGAAATAAAGATAATTTTGTAACATTTGTAACTCTATTTCCATGCATTTGGCTCTCCGAAATAAAGATAATTTTGTAACATTTGTAACTCTATTTCCATGCATTTGGCTCTCCGAAATAAAGATAATTTTGTAATATTTGTAACTCTATTTCCATGCAATTGGCAATCAATACTTTTAAAAATAAGTTCCTTATGAAGCATGAAACAAGTATAAAGGTGAAAGGATTTTGTTTATTGCTTAAGGTAAAGCCTCACTGTTCTTCCTCAGTTATAATGAAAGAAATATATTTTTCTGCTAGACTTTTCCCTTGGTAATCAGTTCTGCAGAGCATCATCACATTTTTGCTTATACAACATGGTAACACTTCATGTTTTCATGCCACTCTATGTGTTTTTATACTATTTGAGTTACTATTAAGCTAAATAAAAAAGTGTTATATGGCGTAAAACTGAATTTGTTTTATAATAAAAATACAGATATTTTTGCGGTTTGAATTATATCCCTTGACCTAGTAATTTTGATTTTCTTATCACGGATTTTCTTATTCCGGAGTAGAAACAAATTTTGATAATAAAAAAAAATGCATTATAAAATGATAAAATAGAGAATGGAAATGAGGCATATGTCAAAGAGACAACAACTCGACCAAAGAGTAAAAAATACAGGAGAAGGCCACCAATGAGTCTTCAAAACATTGAGAAAATCCTGCACTCAGAGGTTGACTTCAGCTGGCCCCTAAACTAAAATGTGTCCTAGTTCTGTGAAAATTGACGTCATACATGTCATACTAAACTCCTAAACATATTAATGAACTAAAACTAAAAACTTACAAGATTAGAAACCCTACGATGTAGGCGGCTCAGATAAATACATGCTGCCCTATTCATAATTTCTGTGAAACGAACCATAATTTTAAAGAAAAACATCCATTAACAAAATTTAGTTGAGTGTCTGCTGTAATTATTTTCTTGGATAATCAGGTGCAGAATCTATACAGCTTGTATGTGTAATTTTATTTTAGTTTGAAGTTTGTTCCATAGATACAATATCAATAAAAGTTGATATGGGGCATTTGTCAATCAAGCAAATAGTTACCAGACTACACAAATAACCAAAGAACCTTAGGAATAGTTTTCATGATATAAAATTGAGAGATGTCAAATGACAAAAATATCAATCTCATTAAAAGCAGATTTTAAGGCTTGCTCTATTTGATTTGATTGTTGCTTGTGTAATACATGTATCTAAAAACATGAAAAACAAGGGGTTATGTTTTTATGACCTTTTATGCAAATTTTTAAAATTAACCAATAATTTGGAGTGACACTCTTGTTGCACATTGATAGAAATTTAATTGCTAATATATATTACTACTTTAGAATATGTTAAGATTTGATTAGATGTTTAAATGTCACTGAATGTGAGCCCTTATGGAATGTCTTCAGCCCTTACATGAACAACAAGCAAAAGAAAAGGCATGATTTACTGTGGATTCATTATTATTCGGTAGATACCAATTTTCGTTGGTTTCGTGGTTGCAAGTGAAACACAGATTCAAATATCCAATGAATTACAAATTTTCTATAAGCTTTGTATGCAGAGATTGGCAAAACCACAAAATAAAATACCCACGAAAATGCATGCTTTCCTGAATCCACGAAAATTGATACCCACAAAAATAAATGAATCCACAGTAATTATGTTTTAGAAATATCATTTATCAAATTGCTGTGGTCTCTCCCAGAGCAACCTTTTGCATTTTTGATTTTATAGTTATTTCAACCAACATTTTTTCGTTACAGTGCTGTGAATATCATTACAGACAAAGGACAGATATTAATGACATTATGTAAAGGTCAAGGTGGAACACCTGCAGATCAACCAATGAGGGCTTGGCATGACAGTTGGCAGGTCGTTTCTATGGCAGCTAATGCTAGACTCATTTTGAAAGATGTTTGGCCATTTGTAGTCAATGACTTTGAGGAATATTCTTCCACAGGTTTCAGGTACATTGTTAAAAATATAAAAATAAGAGGTATGATTGCTATTGAGACAACAATCAATTGATCAAAGGGCAAAGATGTGAATAATTACAGGTCATCCATTCTATGGCCATAAACAATGAGCAAAACTGACAACCTAAAGAAAGCAATGACAAAAGGTGAAATAAAACAAAAGAAAAACTTGCAGCCTGATTTAAACCACAACAATGAACAAAAGAACAATACAAACATACAAAAACCAAAGGAACAGAGCTATTATTGCTGTTCATCATCTTAAAGCCGCAATGAGACATTAGTGATGTTAGTTATATATTTTTGAAAGTACTTTGCAGGGTTCTTTGTTTTTTTCTTCTGTTTACACAAGGATTTTCAATAGATTTTGTAATCAGTTGTACACATGATTTGCAATGTCATAAATGAATAATATTTTACCTAATCTATATTTTTACAAAACTTTTATAAATATAATTTGGCGAACTTTAAATTGAAGATAAAGTGATCTAAATCAAGTGTTTCACTTGAATGTATTTGATTTGCAAGAACTAACAATTTTAGGTTTAATACCACCAAACATAGTACCTCACATCCGGTTGCATACGAAAATAGGTCGAAAAAATAATCCCTTGAATTTGACAGTTGTAGGTAATTAATTCTACATTTCATTGCAGTAAAACAGTTCTTGGTCATAAACATGTATCTTGGGTATTTCAAAGCACCATTATTTTTTTATTTGGGGTTTCTATAGAATATTTTGGAAATTTGAGGTTATATGATTACTAAAACTTGTACACAGGTAAAATAGAGGTGAAAATTTGATTGGTTAACTTCCAGTGATGGTTATTTTCTTATATGCAATGAAATGTTATGTGAAATTTTTTCTATAGTACTGGACAGGATAAAACTATACTCATGCCAAGTATTTCTTTATTTGAAACAAAGATAAATTCTGCACAATTTTTTGAAAAGTGCAAATTTAACAAAGACTAATAGGGGAAAATCAATGGTGGTATTACACCTAATATATTATGAAGAGTACAATAAACCGAACAGTTGAGATAAACTATATAATAATTATGGGGTGCAACTTCCACTTTATTAAGCTATCAAATCTACAAAAAATCATAGCTCATCAATAATATTAGGTATTTAGTTTACATTTCTTTTACAGGAGTCAAGATAAAGGATTTAACACAGAAAGGGCAATTACTCATGTCTTTCAGAAAGGGGACATACTTCCGTTACCAACAGAAAGTATTCCATTAACCTTTATCAAATCTGAATATTTAAACAGAAGAATTTCAAGGTAAGTTTATATATTTACTATTTTTATGGAAATGTTAAGTAAATACTAGGCAAATTTTCCATACTGAGAATAAATCTGAATAATATTATGTGAACTGTGGTGTAATTTTATAGCATCCATGATGTTAGAAGGCTAATAGCCAAAACCAGTGACCTACATTTTTCAAACTGTATCTCATAGCATCATAAAATAAGAAAAATCAATGGACCAATATAATTATTAGTTGAGAGTAAATTTTATTGTTGATATTTTAACCTATGCTATGGCTAATGATTATGTTTGTCACATGATATCAAAACTGGCACGACTGTAACTCAATTAAGGATGTTCGCTCCTCTTGTTTTTGAATTTTTGTCAGATATTCGGAATCCTCTGGTTTTATTCATCTAGTGCCTAGTAAAAATTTTGCCCGCTAAGCCCTACTTTTCTTTTCATAATTTTATTTCATAGAGTTTTAAAAGCCATATTTGAAAATCTTATAAAATCCTTGTTATTTTTTCATAGTTTTCGGAAGAAAAAAGCTGCAAATGTTAAAGGGAAACTCCGCAAAAAAATGAAAAATTGATATTTTGTTCTTTAAGCATAAAAAACCACATGTTCATAAATAAAAAACTTTTATTCTCTATGTGAAGAGATCAAAATCGATTTTTGAAATTCACTATCAGTTCTCGACATATCGCCATCTTGTCGGCATGTTCAATCTAAAAAGTCACGTGATATCTATAAACCACAAAGAACAAAAAGAATCGGGGATTTACCGACCGTGCGTTAAAAACTCCCATCATCAATTGGGGATTACCGTAGACGGTTATTCAGTGTCAAAATGTCTTGTCAAGCGTACGGTTGTTCTGTCCGACAAGGTTATGACAAAAGTCTACATAGTTTTCCCAATCCCACAAAAAAAGAAAGAATTGTATCAGACATGGTTGTACAACCTTAAACTAACAGCAAATAGTTGCATCTATAGCAAGCACAAGTGTGTGAAGACCATTTTGAACAATCTTGTTTCGAGGGAGATTCGATGGTAATTATCCTTTTTTAATAACAAAATAACCTAGCAGTTCTGATAGCTATATATATAGTCCTTATATGATAAGATCTCATTGAATAAAACAAATATAGATTTGATGAGGAAGAACAGTTTCAATTATAAGAAAGACAAATGCAGTGTTCTTGTAACAATCACTGATTTACAGAAGATTCATTAGTATGCCTCTTTTATATAAAGTGCATTGATTTGTATAAAGAATAGTTCCATATTTAGACAAGATAATTTTTCAATTAATAAAGTTATACGATATAAAATAACATTTTTTTAATTACCCTGGTATGATATATAACGGCTATTGACAAGGAGCAATGTTATTTTGCTAGGTTATTTTGTTATTAAAAAAGGATAATTACCATCGAATCTCCCTTGAAACAAGATTGTTCAAAATGGTCTTCACACACTTGTGCTTGCTATAGATGCAACTATTTGCTGTTAGTTTAAGGTTGTACAACCATGTCTGATACAATTCTTTCTTTTTTTGTGGGATTGAGAAAACTATGTAGACTTTTGTCATAACCTTGTCGGACAGAACAACTGTACGCTTGACAAGACATTTTGACACTGAATATAATATGTTGATATAGTATAATATGTTGATATAGTATAATATTCCCAGGTTATAGATATGTAAATGTTGAAATATCGGACATCTCAATTTTTTTTATTAAAAGTGGGTTTTTTTAACTAATCTTTGAATTATATCAAATTGATACGGGGTCAATTCGGAACAGTCACTTATAAAGACACTTAGCTTTACAGTTAAATGTGTGACTCTATCTGGTATGTTCAATGAAAAATTTATAGGTTTTTTTTCTTTTTAAATTTTATTTACGTTATCTTATTATATATATATTTTGGCTTCCTCCCGAATTGATAATAGGTTTGTCAGAATTATTGATAGATGTCGTGTCAGGGCGACACATTCAGTTAGGTATTCCAAGGACGTATATTAGATACATGTCCCTGGGTATTCCAGTGACATCCTGTCAACTAAAAATTCGTATTACACAATTATATAATACAGGTTCATGCATGGCCTCTTCATTGAGGTACCTGGTGTGCACAGGTAACATTTATTGAACCATATATTTGTGTCTAACGTTGTTTATCTTGTGTGTGTTTGAAATTATAATTCCACCTTTTAATGAATGATGTTCTGATAATAATTTTATCCACTATTTTTGCTGATAATAAGTTTAAAAAAAGTATAAACATGACCTTTGAAAATTTTTGTGAAATGAATATTGTTTTGTCATGATTCTGGACCATATTTTGAGAAAAAATTCTTCACGCAAATACAAGCTTTTGTCGATTGGCAAACATGCAGATATATAAAGTAATGCAGCACTTATAGTCACTATCAATATTAATTCATTGAAGATAAGAGATCCCCTTCTATGTCTAATGTCCCTATCTTTATAAGGATTAGGACGACAGGGGAAAAAGGAGCGGAGATAGAGTGGCATAGTGAAAAAAAAATAACCGAATAGAGAACAATATAGAGAATGATCGACGAAAAGCAAAATAGTTATTGTAAAGGAGCGGATATAAAGAGAGGCATAGTGAAAAAAAAATGTTTGCTTGACAAAGTTATTGCTCGCTTTGATATTTTTAGTTATACAAAATCACACATCGCGTTCCTAATTGGTATTCACTTGGTACTAACTTGATGCTGGGAACAGTATATTAATATATATGTTCCTGCTTGATGTGTTAAGTTTCTGCATTGCATGGTTAAAAATAATTAAGTATCCCATTTGTTATATCGTAGTGTCACAGTGTTACTTTGTTAAATTTATTTAGTTTGTTAATGATTGTGTAAATAAGAATAAATCCGTATAAAAACTTCATACCATTTTAGTGATTGCCTATAGGCGTTTGATTATTGTTACATTTAAGATATATATATATATATAGAACCTTTCATACATCTTAAAGTAAAAGATGTGTGTCTGAGTTAAACGACACAAGAACCCTGTAATACTAGTATGAGAGTATAGCATGTAAAAATTCCTACTCAATATGGTTGTATTGGAAATCTTTTCATACAGATTGACAACTCATGGTCCGACGTGCATGTAATATTTGCCACATGATGCTCATAGTTCTTTCTACCATCATCATCTTATTCATTAAATATTGCGGTTCACACCCAAACAAAATGGGAGTAATATACCTTCAGAGCTTCTCCATGGTATACACTTGTGAAATATATAGAGGAAATTCGGTATTGAAGTGAATCTACATCTCACAAACACAATTTTTGAATTACGATTTTGAGTGAACACCCACCAAACCAATACAAACGTATGGCAAGATATAACCATGCAGGCATTTAGTTTTCGTCAGACACAAGATAAATAATCACTCTCATAAACGTATATATGCATGCAGTTTCAAATATCAAGAACAAGCGGTCGATGTCTATATATCATTGTTAAGTCCGTTTACTAACTGTACAGAGTCAGACATGTCAATAGTTCATTCTTGGAACCTTCATATACCCCATCCGACGATGGGAACTCTTTCTGATAGTGTTGACAACATAAGCTTGTTTATCTGTACAAGTGGTTGCATGGCCTCTCCTGCCCCAACAAACATATACGCTACTAGTCTGCTATCTCTGGAGCTCATCCTCAATGGCACTTATACATCAGGAAACTTACAAGTATACTAGTAAAGATTGTTTCAAGAACAACGAGGTTGGGACGAACTGTTCTTAAATCGTCAATATCAGTAATACATTACTAAGATATGCCTTTAATTACAACTACTGTATTACTAATTTGGATTAATGACGGCTATCCTAAAAAAAATCCTCAAACAAATTAATGTATTAGCTTAGATTTATAATGTATGTATATCCATTAATGAAATAAACAATAATTGGTATTCTTTTCACAAATAATTTGTCTAAGTGATTGTCAAATGAATTTAATTATGTAAGAATGAAATGTTAATAAGAAAATTAAAAAATCATGCATCTTGTACTGTTGTATTTTTTCAATTAAAAACTTTAAAATTGCGATAGTTTTACAATTGTTAGCATTTAAACATCGCCAGATTTAAATACAAGTTAAAGAATTCCAGTAAATTAAATTAAACAGATGTGCAATGATTATTAATTTTAAGATTAAAAGTACTATTCTTTTAACTTCATATCTTAACTTTATGCTAATTGCATAGAACTTAATCGAAAATTGTTCCATTTTAATATTGTAACACTTCCGGAATTAAAAAGTTGAATGTTAATTTTCAATTAATTTATACAATTTAATTATTGTTTCTCTATTGTCATCGGGTATTTCATCTTGGTATATTAAACACGCTATACTCTTTCTGTTAATCCATTCAAAATGACAATATTCACACCTGTGTACGCTTGAATTCACACCTGTGTACACCTGAGGCTAAATTGCTGCAAGGTTAAGTTCAAACGAATTCTCCTCAAATCGAGAAATAAACAATGACTTTACAAAATAATATACACACTCTGTTCACCAATATTTTGCATTGAAATGGTTATCAAAGTTATAACTGTAAATAAAACTTAAAATATTTTCAGTTCAATATCAGTAAAAATGTTCTATAGATATTTTATGAAAAATCTCAATAATTTATGAAATTAATTCAAAATATTTATATTTAGTAAATTTCAAATAGGAAGTTTTATTCAATCAATACAAAACGGTACACGCATATTCAATTTCTTTCATTCTTATATTGTGGTTATTAACTATGACCAATGATCATCTGTGCGCTTTTAATTACGTAAAATTTTGATAAGCAATTAAGACTTTAACAGATTTTATTTTTTTCCCAGGATTCAACAAATCGGGTTAAACGTCACAACCCACTCACGTAGGTCAACCAAAAAAGTTACAAATACTTGATTTTCTCCGTTATTAGAAGGAATATAAATTTAAAACTTTGTCAATGTGTTTTTTATGTTAAGATGAACATATTTAGATGATAAGTAAAAAATCGCGGACTTTCCATTTAATTGTATGAAAAATCTAGAGAGAATCATTTCCCGCCAAATTTTCAATGGCTTATATCTCAAAAACAAGCACACGGACCCATAATTTTTTTCTTCTTTTTAAGTTCCGTTATCTATATACTATCAATTTATAACAGTCTTTTAAAAACCTTGTTATTTTGAAACAGAGTAGCAAACATCCTCACAGGTGGTTAATGTTGTATACAGCATAGCTGATAAGTAGAAACGATTTGTAAGACTGAAAATTAAATTTTACACCTTATACACACTTTGTGTGAAAGCAGAAATTTAACAAGAAAATTGCATAGCTTGATAAATAGATACAATACTAGTTATTAATAAAAGAGTAATTTTTATATGTTTTGACAGAATATTGTTTATTTTTTTGCTAATCATAGGGCATTATTTGTAATTGTCTTGTTAATAATATCTAAAATTTGATGTAAATTATTTTTTTTAAGTACATCAAATTATTAATTAGCAGTGTGAATTTCATTGTTGTCTCTAATTGCACTTGTTAGTTTTATATTTTCCAGAAACCTTTTCAAAGAAGAAAATCACCCAGTTTCTCGTGCATATAAACACCTTGAAAGTCATATAGCAGAACAGTTTTCTATTGAACTGGTTCCAGCACCAGACCCAGTTTTAAAAGAGGGACCAGATGCACTGAAAGAATTTATTGCAGGGATTAATGGAGAAATGGCTAAATCAAAATACTTTGAAAACTTTGAATTGAGATTTTATAGAACGGGGAATTGTTCACAGTTTGAAGGGAAACAAACCTTTGAAATTTGTGCTGTGAAAAAATATGCCTTTCAAAATATTGATGGACATAGTGAACTTAGTAATGAAAATGCATGTCTGTCAGAAGGGGAGATAATTTATAATCCACAAGAAGGGAAAGTAAATGAGTGTCAAGCAGATGTGGATGCAGTTAAAAAATTGTCTGAGTGTCATTTGAGATTTTCACTACTGGAACATTTGCCGTTTTTATTAAGCAAAATTACAAATTCAAATCATGAAGCAGCTGGTAATGGCAAAACCATTGTAAATGAAATAAATCATGAACTGGAAAATTTACATTGTGAGCAATTTTCAGATTCCAATGTACGAATTAAGGACAAAGTGCAACAGCTATGTCTGATGACTGGACAAGTGTTTAGACCTTGTGAAATAAGCCCTTTTACTTGTCCTGTAAAATCGGAGATGTTAGGAGCTTTCAGCTTAAATGAAGAAATTTGTAATTCTGAAGATATTTCGTCAGGTTTCCAAACACTAAGCTCCTGTCTGAATTCATCTTTTCCAGGCTTGAAAATATCAAATGATATTTTAGAAAATTTTGATATTGATCTGCCTGGTTTAAATGAGATTGGTTCTATACAAGTAGACATTGATTGTCCTTCAAAATTCAGTGATAGAACTATTGGTCATCTGTGGTTTTACAAGAGACATTCAAATAAGAACACGGTCAATTGTTTAGTTTTTGTATTAGATTTAAATCTTCTGACCATAGCAGCATTCAGACTCCCTCATGTTGAATTGTTATTTTCAAATAATTTAGATTTTTCTAAACATTGTACCATCAGGGGAGATAATTCTTTTGAATATAGTCCAATCAGTTTATTTCCAGTGATGTTTGAACATGACATGAGTTTCTGGGAGAATGAAAAGAAAGATTTTGATGGATATACATTCTTTGATGTCATTAGAGGAGTGGCTAATGATTCAGTCATGTCAGTCAAATTGATTGACACCTATATCTGTGATATAACTGGAAGAAAGAGTCGTTGCTATAGGTTACAGTTTCAATCACATGACAAAGTGTTGTCATATGACACTAGTTGGAAGCTACAAAGTAAAATCAGATTAGAAGTAGCTAGAGAACTAGAAATTACTTTGAGATGAAGTGAATAAAAATTATGCTCTTGATTCTTTTCATTATCTTCTTTTTAATGCCTAAAAATTTGCAAAATGGAAAAAAATCAATATCTATCCATATACATATAAAAATAAAGAGATGTCTTATGATTGCCAATTAGACAACTATCCACAAGAGACCAAAGGATTGGGATGGAAGCAACTGATTTCTCTTCAAAAGGTCATGGTTGGAACAGAATATCCTTGTTACTCCTTAGAATCTGTGTAACAAAGTTAGTATAAATGTTCATGTTATTTCTTGATCTTGGCTCAGACTGTCTAGGAGAGACAGGGGTTGATAAACCAGGATTTATGGCTGAAGTACTTGATTGCTTATTTTAACAATATCAATAGTCTGATCTCTGAAATACTATAATAAAAACAAGCAAAAATAGATTTATTTCAATTATTGTAAGCTTAGAGTATCCAGCATCACTGAACCTTTCATCCATCAATCAATTATTTAATAAAACAACACGTCAATTATTTTTTACAATTAAGAATAAAGTTTATTTAGTTTAATAAGGCAGTAAATACAAATAATGTCAATGTAATCTCCTGTGATTAATATCTTTAAAAAAAATAATGTGACAGAGTTGCACAGAAAATGCAGAGACATAAATGCAAGACCTGTAGAAAACTTGTCTTGAATCCTTCAACAATCCAATCACAATTGATTAATAACAGGATTGCCTCTATGATCAAAGTTATAATGGTATCCCCACCATATACCAGTATGCAGAATGTTGTGGGTTTTTACACCTCTGCAGGTCAAATCAAGTAGCTAGAAATTGATATTTTCTACTTAGTCACTTAGCATGCAGCGTATTGGAGTAAGACAAAAGATGGTTCAGCTCAGAAACACAAATTTTTGTCTGGTTAGATCAACATATAAAAATAAGGAATGTGGTATGATTGTCATTGAGACAACTAGCCATAGTCCAAAAGACAAAGATGTGGACAATTGCATTTCACTGATTGACATGTCTTCCTGTGGACTGTTATTTTGTAAACATTAACATTAATTAATTACTCAGTATTGTACAATCCAAGGTACTTTCCTATGTTATTTAAAGAATATTGTCTTGAGATAGCTGGTATCTGTTGTTGTTTGCTAATCATTCATCAACCAATTAAGCTAGAATTGATAAATTACTGTAAATTCAGAAATTACTGCGTGTATTTATTATTGCAATTTTTGAAAAATGGACAAAAATGCTAGATTAATTATTGCGATTTCAGGAAAATCTGCATAAAGATATTTATATCAGATATCAGATTGCGAGATCTTATTATTGCGATATTCACCCAGTCCCATTATTCAAATTAATAAAAACCTCACAATAATTTCTGAATTTACAGTAATTAATTGATTGGGTTTAACAACACTTTCAGTACACTTGGCTATATCATGGCAACAGGGATTTTTTTATTGGTGGTTGAAGCCTGAGTACAGAGAGAACACTAACTTTCTGTCTTTTGGCATTATTCCCAAATGAATGGTAAGCTCTATATATATATACACAACATAACAAATAAAACCCTAGTTTTTGGTAATAAAAGGGAAAAGAAGATACTGAATTGACTATAAAAAATTAGCATCGTTCACAAACATTAAGATGTGTCACCATTTCCTGCTCCACAAGTGACAGCCATCATGTAACTCCTGTTAAAATACAATGCAGAGTCATTTCGTGAATAGGGAATCGGTAAATGTCTTTTGTCTAACCATAAGACATCACAAAATTCATGCATAACATGTAAACCATCAAACATAAACACTAACATTAACAGAAGTCCTAGATTGCTCTGATGTCAGACTGCCTTTTTTTAGGACTTGTTGGGGTCCTAAAAAGGGTTATAACCCATAGGAGAAAACTTGATCAACACTAAAAAATGAAGACAAAATATGAAGGTCTATTTTTTTTTGTTCAAGCATATTGTTTTTCTTAAATTGTTTAACATTTCATACCGATATAACATGTTACTTTTATTATTCTTCCCTTAGTTTATTTATTTTGTATTTACATTGTATCATAGGTCAAATTTATTTGTTCAGTGTATGTTCAATGGTGTTAATATGTCCTTTGATTGAGTTAAGCTATTTCAGTTGATATTTTATAGTGTGTCTTTCTATGTTGTGATGTTACACTATTGTTTCAGAAAAAAGGGTGAAGGTTTGGTACCATTAAAACGTTTAAACTCGCTGTATTTGTTTGCACCTGTCCTAAGTCAGGAATCTGATGTTCAGTAGTTGTCGTTTGTTGATGTGGTTCATAAGTGTTTCTCGTTTCTCGTTTTTTATATAGATTAGACCGTTGGTTTTCCCGTTTGAATGGTTGTACACTATAATTTTTGGGGCCCTTTATAGCTTACTGTTCGGTATGAGCCAAGGCTCCGTGTTGAAGACCGTACTTTGACCTATAATGGTTTACTTTTATAAATTTTGACTTGGATGGAGAGTTGTCTCATTGGCACTCAAACCACATCTTCTTATATCTATCTATTGATATCAAATCAATTAAAGGAGAAGTTTCCCCTATCAAAAGGATTGATTGTTAGATTGCTCAACGTACAGTGACAAATGAGGGGGCAAGGGTTTAACTGTTATGCTGTTTTGGGGTAATTTAATTCTTTGTTATCTGTTATTCTGAAAATGTATTTGCTGTTAGCTGTTATTGTCTTATTCCTTGTTAGCTGTTATAGGACTATTATTTTTTTTGTTATCTGTTAATGTGAGTATGTATTTCTTGTTAACTGTTATTGAAAATTGGAATGTTAGAAATTTTTGACAGCCAATCTTCAGTAGAAATTGAAGATTGTGACTTGGATGGAGAGTTGTCTCATTGGCACTCATACCACATCTTCTTATAACTATTGGGGTCTTTCCACTGATAATATGGTGGTCCTGTATTTGCAGAAGGATTTCAGTAACATACATCACATCAATGAATTCTAGTCAAATCGGCACCTGGTCAAATCAGCACCTAGTCAATTTGGCACCTGGTTAAATCGGCACTCGATGAAGTAATTTCGGCACCCATGTTACATATGTTTAATATATTTTCAGTATTTTGAACAAAAGATTAAAATAAAGAAGGGTTATCCAAATATTGACTTATTTACATTTTTGGGGGTTTCTGTATGTAGTTTTTCGTTCAATTTAATGTGTATTTAAGGTATTTGATCTTTTTTATGCATGCATTTTGAATGACTGTTGGTTTAATGCTGTTTAAAGTTTCCTGAAAAACCACCTTAGTTGCTAACAATTTTCCATGCGAGTTTGACGGCCTGGGACATTTGCGCTTTTACATAGGACGTTTGCACTTTTTTAAATGGACATTTGCGCTTTTTATAAAAGGACATTTGCGCTTTTACAATATTTAAGATATAGAGTTAGAGCTGATGAAGTTTTCTATAATTTTGATATAATTTGTCCCAAAAGTAGGACAACAGACTGTAAAAATATTATTGAGAAAGCGCAGGAGGAATTTTGTTCATTTTCATTTATTGTCTAAAAGAAATGCACTACGAAATGACTGTGTTCTCGGACCTTATGTTGTACTGTTACACCACTGTCCCATGTTAGGGAAGGGTTGGGCGCCAACTAACATGTTTAACCCCGCCACATTCTGTATGTGCCTGTCCCAAGTCAGGAGCCTGTAGTTCAGTGGTTGTCGTTTGTGGCTGTGTTACTAATGTTTTTGTTCATTGTATTGTAGTTAAATTGGGCCGTTAGTTTTCTCGTTTGATTCTTGTTTTACATCTGTCATTTCAGGGCCTTGTATAGCTTACTATGCGGTATGGGTTTGCTCATTGTTGAAGGCCGCATGATAAGCTATATTTGTAAATTTCTTCATCATTTGTTTTCTTTTTGAGAGTTGTCTCATTGGCAATCATACCACTTCTCCTTTTATACTTATTTACAAAATACAAAAATAGTTATGTATCATTTTTTGAGCATGTGAGTGAATAGTGGCTTTGGGAATTACACAACACCTTTTGCTTTTAGCATTTACATTTAGAAGTGCTACTCCCTCTTTACATTTACATGAAAGAGAACCCTGACCACCAGTTTTCTTAAAGCTTTTTAACTGCTTCACATACATGACATAGCGAAAGTTGAAGTTCAGAAACTGTTGCTGCAAACAGAGATGTGTTATTTTAATGTTGTATTGTTTATTTTGAAGATTGTTTGCTTTGTATATATGTTGTGTTTGTCACAGATCATGTTTTTGATTTATATGGCAATAAGTATTTGATTTGATTTGGCAACTTCAATTTAATTTCTCGACAATTATCCTTTTAAAATCCTACAGCTGTTCCAATATGGTACCCAAATTCTCCATATTAAATAATTTCACAGAAGATACATGATTTATGTTTCACTTGGTGTCATCCAAATTGTCACTCAGGCCAATTTCTATTATATTATCAGAATAGACACTTGAGCCAATTTCTATTATATTATCAGAATTATTTGTACATGTAACTGGCATGCATGTATCAACTACATTTCCTGTCTTCATCT